>OZ014520.1:485167666-485437666 GCA_963966055.1 Lathyrus aphaca | reverse complement strand
AAACGCCCTATGAACTTTTAAAAGGAAGGAAGCCGAATGTATCACACCTTCATGTCTTTGGATGTTAATGTTGTGTTAAATAATGGAAACGAAAACCTTGGTAAATTTGATTCAAAGGCAGATGAAGGTATCTTTCTAGGATACTCAAATTCAAGTAAAACATATAGAGTATACAACAAAAGATTACTTATTGTTGAGGAATCTGTGCATGTCTCTTTTGATGAATATCATCCGAAAGTTGTCGGAAAAGGTAGTGTTGTTATTGGTGCAGGTGCTTCTTCAGAAGAGATTGTTAAAGATCAAGATATGTCTCGTGTGGAACCCATTCCGGATATTTCTATTGAGGATCCGGTTAAAGAATCTAGTCTAAAAAATGAAGATCAAGCATCAATCTGAAATGATCTACAGTGGAAAACTTCAAAAGACCACCCCATTGACAATATTCTTGGAGATATCTCATAGGGTGTCACCACTCGATCAAGAATAAGTAATTTTTGTTTTCATTATGCTTTCGTCTCTAAAATTGAACCTAAAAATTCCAAAGATGCTTTACTCGATGAAAATTAGTTTTTCGCTATGCAAGAGGAACTCAATCAGTTTAAAAGAAATGAGGTTTGGAACCTTGTTCCACCTCCGCAAGATCATCGAGTAATTGGCACAAAATGGGTATTTAGGAACAAGATGGACGAAAACGGTATCATTGTTTGCAATAAGGCCCGTCTTGTTGCTCAAGGGTACAACCAAGTGGAAGGCATAAACTATGAGGACACTTATGCTCCTGTTGCCCGACTCGAGGCTTTACGCCTTTTACTTGCATTTGCATGCTCACAAAATTTCAAACTATATCAAATGGATGTTAAGAGTTCTTTTCTTAATGGATACATAAATGAAGAAGTTTATGTTTGTCAACCTCCCGGATTTGAAAACCATGAAAAGCCAAATCATGTTTACAAGCTTAAACGTGCATTGTATGGTCTCAAATAAGCTCCTAGAGCTTGGTATGAGCGCCTAAGTAAATTTTTGATTAATCAAGGTTTTTCAAGAGGAAAAGTTGATACTACACTTTTCATTAAACAATAAGGAAATCACTCAATACTAGTACACGTGTATGTAGATGACATTATATTTTGGTCTATTAATATGAAGTTAGTCAAGGAGTTTTCAAGTTCTATGCAAGGTGAATTTGAGATGAGTATGATGGGGGAACTTAACTTCTTTCTCGGACTCCAAATTAGACAACTTGAAGATGGAACTTTCATAAGTCAAACAAAGTATTGCAATGAACTTCTCAAAACATTTGATATGAAAAATTCAAAACCTATTGATACACTAATGCCTACTGCAGCGAGTCTCGATCGTGATGAAAATGGTAAGGATGTGGATATTAAAAGGTATCGAGGTATGATCGGATCTCTTTTTATCTTACCGCATCTCGTCTAGATATTATGTTTAGTGTGTGCATGTGTGCTTGATTTCAAGCTTTCCCTAAGGAATCACATTTAAAATCTGTTAAACGCATTCTTAGATATTGTGGTACTTCTAAGTTTGGCCTTTGGTATCCTAAGGGTAGTGACTATTCTTTGGTAGGTTTTTTTGATTCTGACTTTGCCGGTTGCAATGTAGATAGGAAAAGCACTAGTGGTACTTATCATTTCTTTTCTAACTCTTTTGTAAGTTGGCATAGCAAAAAGCAAGTCTCCATTGCTTTGTCAACTACAGAGGCGGAATATGTTACGGCCGAAAATTGTTGTGCCCAAATTTTATGGCTAAAACAACAATTACTCGACTTTAATATTAATCTTAAAAATATTCCAATTATGTGTGACAACACTAGTGTAGTTAACCTTACCAAAAATCCGATCCTACACTCACACACTAAGCATATTGAAATAAGACATCACTTACTTATGGATCATGTAGAGAAAGGAGATGTGGTATATGAACATGTTGATAGTTTAAATCAACTGGCCGACATTTTTACAAAACGACTTGCCACCGAACCTTTCTTTCATATTCGTTGGGAACTTGGTGTTCTTGACATTTCGGATTGATCTTAATCGTAAATATGGTTATCGTATATTATTGTTTGTCTTAATAAAATTCTTCAATAACAACTCGTTTATTGAAGTGTTACTTGTGATTATCCATCTTACATGTTCATATTCTCGAGGTAATATAATTCCCATTATATTTTGTCTCTAGCCACTTGATTGATTTTTACTATGTGTGGTTCATCTATGATATAAAACAAATAAATGTGTGTGTGTGTTTTTGTTTGCGCTCTTATTTATCTCTTATATTGATCATTATATCAAAGTAGTAGTTTGCATGTCATTTGGTTGCAATGTAATATGATATTATGATAATATGGTGCGTTTTTGTTGAAGATTGGTAAGAATTTTGAACCTAAACACTCGGGTCCCAACAGGTCGACTCATGAGTCAGCTCATGGACCCCTGTGAGTCGACCTCTTACTTGGTTGAGTTGGCTCATTTCAAATTTTAAATTGCACCGACTCACTGTCATGTTTGAGCCGGCTCATTGTTGATTTGACTGACCAGTACGATTGAAAATACACGGTGACTGCGTTTTAGTGTCTCTAGGTCGGCATCTTTTTGTCTTCCCAAACACTTTATGATTGAATTTGAATTTCTTTATGACATTTACTCATTTTAATTCAGAATACACATTTATTCATATCATATTCATTTCATATTCTCTCATTTCCTTCAAAGAACCCTAAAACCCCTTTCTCTTAAAAAGCTTCATTCTCTTCACCATCTCCAAACATGGCTGCAAGAACTACATGAAAAAGGTTAAAGGGTTCTTCATCTCAATCTTCTTTACCGGTAACTGCACTTTCTCTTCTTCCATCCGATTTAAGAGAAACTTATGATAAGAAATTCAAGAATAGGAAGATTATGCCTCAGTATGTCTATTCCAAAAGAACTGCAAATCAGATGCATATTCCTCATATCGTGGACTTGATTGATTTTCAAGAAATCAATCCATTTTTAGCCTGTCATGAGGAGTATAATGAGGAATTGATAAAAATGTTTATGTTGGCCTTGTTGGTAAATTTAAGGGTTTTGCTTTTAATTTTCGTATGGGTGATAGAATGCTTGTTGTCATTGCTCAAGTTTAGAAAGATATTTTTGGTATTGATCCTGAAGCTGAAACTATTCTTATGACTGACTCTGCTAAAGTTGAAAACTATGAGTTCCGTAAGGAATTAAATGGAATGTTAAAGGAACCATTCATTGAAGCTGTTGTCAATTGTGAATTGTTTCCAACATCTACAACAACCAGAAAAGTTCTACCTATGGACCGTATTCTTCACTGGATTGTGTCGCATAATTTGCGTCCCAAGAAAGGAGGTTTCTCGCGGATTGATATGTCTGAAGTCCATCTCATTTACATACTTCAAAATAAGGTTAAAGTCAACTGGCCACACTATTTTGCAAGTCGTATCTTTGCTCTTAAGGAAAAGAAATACGTAGCTCTTGCGTACCCTTCCATCATTCAAGCCATTATTAACAAAGCATAAATTGTTATTGAAGGTTTACCTATGATCTCTATTTCTGAACATAATTGTTTTCAACAAAAGACACTTAGTCTAATGGGTCATATATGGGATCACAAGGAGAAGAGATACATGTTTCTTAATAGGGTTGGAACTGGTCATGATCATGAGGATGAAGATGATGCTGAAGAAGAAGAAGAGCAAAATTATGAGGACATGAATGTTAATGAACCTCCTGTTGATAATGAAGACTGGTATCATGCTCCATCTGATGATTCTGCACTCAATGAAAACCAAGGATGGGGAGAATGGCAACACACGGGATGGACTCAAATAGCTACTTCGTTTGCTCCTCCATCTCCTCCTCCTCCTCCTCCTCAAGACAACACCTCTGGTATTATGACTTTGCTCCAGAACATGCAACTTTAACAACAAAACTATTACAACACTCAAACCGAGCGCTATAATGAGTTGGAACAAAGGATAACTGACCAAGGTAAGGCATTTACTGACTATGTATCTGTTTAAGACACTCGGTATACTGCATTGCAAGAACACTTGGTTGCTTAAGACACTACTTTTGAGACTTTTGCTTCTACTTCCTTGACTCGGATTAATGAAGTTCATGGTTCGAATGTTGCCCTTGCAAACTCCTTCAACACACTCAACATGAGTTTTCTTCACTTTACTGGTACTGATATAGACGAGCCTCAGCCGGTTACCTATCATCGTTGTTACCCATCACATCGGGGTCATGGTCCTAGGCATTAGGAGATTCATTGCATCACACTTCATATTCATGAGGTTTTTTTGCCTACTTTTATTATTTTGTATGGGATATTTATTTGGTCATTGCTACTATAGATAATGCTTACTTGAGTTTGCTTGGTTCATTATCTTTTGTGTGCTTATTTACTCACCGCTTGTCTTTTCATCCCCTATTGCGTGTTGGTGGATGGTTAGATTTTATTGCAACTGGTATTCTCATAGTATGTTTATTGTTATTTGATATTGGTTAATAATCGACCTCTCTTTTTGATGTTGTCAAAGGGGGAGATATTGTATAGATTAATACACTGGTTATGATTGGTGGCATATATTCAGGGGGAGCTTCGTAACATATGATAACATTGGTTGCTCACCACAAATTTCATCAAGTTTTTTGCCATCATAAAAAAGGGGGAGTTTGTGAGACATGGTATAAGTTTTGAAATAGTCAAAAACTTGGTATGACTGAAATTATGTGGGGGACACAAGGAAGAAAAGGCGATCTTATATGGTAAAACTTATTTTGAATAAATTTCAACTAAATGAGCCGACTCAAATGGTCTGTTGAGCCGACTCATTCAGTTCAGTTGATTTGAGTCAACTCAAAGCCTGTTTTGAGCCGACTCAATTAAGGTATTTCTTCTTAAAATCTCTCGGGTCCCAACAGGCTGAGTGAGACTTATTTTGAGCCGACTCAAATGGTCTGTTGAGCCGACTCAACCTTTCATTTGAGTTGACTCATCCCTGTAGCTGTCATCTTTTTAAATTAATTTTTTCATTCTATATTTTATTATTTTCTAACCAATATAAATAGCTGTTTTCATTTCTTTTGAGAGGTAACAAGAAAAGTAAAATAGATACACACTCTTCTCTTTATCTTCTTCTTTGCATCAATCAACAATCACACACAACAATATTTGTCGATCAAGGTGCAAATCAAGAAGATAACGTTCAATTATGAAATAGTGATTTCAGATTGGGTTTAAAAGGTGTGGGTTTTTCTTGTAAAAACCTTTGGGGTTTTCTCCTCCAAGATCAAAGAGGATTTGGAGGTTTTGCACATAATCATCATTCGTAGATTCAGCCGAGTGAGGAAGATTGAAGATAAAGTGGATCTTTCTTTCATATCACAGTAGACGGAGGATTACGAAGATCTTTGTGGGTTCACAAGTGTTGAAGAAACTCATCCATTCTCAAAGTTTGGAGGATTGTATATCCTTGCAAGAAGGGAGCAGTTAACTAGAGGCTTTCTCGACACGCGTGAAGTGTAACACCCACTTTTCCCATTTTCAAAATTAACATAAGTTCTCATTAAAAATCAGAGTCACATAATAAAGCGAGTGATTACCCATCAAAATCAAACAAACATTTCACTTTATTTCATAACATAAGTAGCGAAATTAATAATTTCAACATTAACATGCTCAACAACTCAATAATCCAAAAACAAAACTATTCTTCTAGTTTATTAAAACGATATGTAACTATCACAAAGTCTAAAAATATAATTAAAATAAAACAAGTGATCAAAATCCCCATTCCCGTTATCAGAGCTCCTAGGACTCGAACAAGCAACACCAAACACTTCTCAAGTACCTGGGTTATCTGTACTTCCGAAGAAGCACAGACACCATAAAACAACAAAGGGGTGAGAAACAATTTCATATTATAACGGTGCAAATAATATATATGGAGAAGTAATTCACACACATCAATCATAACACACAACATCAATCATTCATTCATATCAATGCAATGTGACTCAATACACAATGCAAATGCGGTACCGACTTCATCAAATGTCTATCGATTCGGACCGGATGCATCGCTTACGCTCCTACTGAGACACAATCATCCCCACCCATTGATTTCCAATGAATCTAAACAATCATTTACGCTCCATCTGAGACATGATCATTCCCCCTCAACATGTATGCGTATGCAAAAACTCGATTACAACATACATTATCATAACCACATATGGATATAATCATAACAATACGATCCTCATGATCTTCATCAATCATAAATCATTTCATCATATAATTAGTACTAAGCATATAACATACATCAACATAACCAACATAATTCAATTCATCATTAGTAACTCCTACCATTCACACGGTCTCCTAAGACTCACTCACTAAGTTTTGGATCATCAGGTCCTATAGTTACTACAAATATTACTCTCAATGTCTTAGTTTACTGATACAAGCCTTAGATGAAAGAAAAGATCGAATCCGACTTGAAAACAACGCGAAAACTCAAAATGCAGGGGTCTGACACGACCTCCTGTGTCCCCTGACACGGTCCGTGTCAGGTGGTCTGAAGCGCAACTTTCAAAAGCTTCATTTCCCATAGCACAGAAGGGTGACACGACCACCCGTGTCGTGTGACACGACCCGTGTCACACCCTCTGAGTTCAATCCTCTCAAAAATTCCCCCAAACTATGTTCTCGTAGCCTGACACAGCCACCTGTGTCGTGTGACACGACCCGTGTCAAGGGCACTGCGTCAAAAATCAGTTTTCTTCATAAAACTCTCTTTTCTTCCCCCTTTTACACCAATCCAATTCCAGTTCGTTTTACTTCGTTTTTAACACTCAAAATAACCCAATTATGATCCTTATTATCCAATTATACCTCTAACATCACCTAATTTCTTAAACTAACAAATACTAATCAAATGGTTACAATTATAGGTCTTCTTAATCTCCTCTAATGGCCTCATAAATCATAACATTCCTGAATAAATTTCATATCTCACACACATCATACAATTCAACATCAAGATTCACACAAACATAATCCATCATCATAACATTATGTTAGATCACCAATATAAACCCTTTCTCCCCCTTACTTCGAAATTGAAGGAAGCTTTTTCGAATTCCTGACCTTGAACTCTACGATCCTTGATTTTCCTCTTCTTCACTCTTTTCTCCAAAGCTCTCTGTTCTTCGTCAAAATGCACGATAATGAGAAATCTATCGTGTTCTCCCTTTTCATAACATGATCAATTTACACCTTTACCCCTTAGACCTCCAATTACTATTTTATTATTTAAATAACAATGTTATAATAATATTCCACCTCATTATCATATTATTATTTAAAAACAAAATAATTCTTTAATTATTATTCCAATTATACTCCAAATTTCTCCATATTATTTTATAAAATAATTTGTAAAAATTGAGGCATTACATGAAGGACATGGTTCTTCTCGAATCAAGGGACAAGAAGAAGTGTGCGCAACATTCGAAACTTGGATTAGTTTGTTGTTTCAATTTTCTTCTTGTAAAAACAATTGCAATATTAATGAAATTTCCTAATTCGATTGAGAATTGGGGGAAGAGTACTTTTAGCGAGGACGATGAGGGAAACTGCCTAAACAAATCTCTCGTGTTCCTTAATTGCTTCATTCTTATATTTTTGCATAATTTGATTGTGTGTTGTTTGAGAAATTCTGGTTTTGTTGAATTGGTGCACACCACCTATTTGATAAATTGCTATCAATTTTTGACAGCACTATTGTGAAAATTCTGCACTAGTTCAACATAGAAATAACACTTTGTGTGTTTGTACACCAAGTGTTTGTGAAAAAGTCAAACCACACACATTCATTTTCTTGTGCTTATCTCTTCTCAATTAATTCATTGTTGTGAGTGGCTTATCAAATAAGCTGAACTTAAGTGATTTGGTTGCAAAGTTTTAAGTGTCTTATTATCCTTTACTTCCCATTCGGTTTCTAAACGCATATTCGATCACCAGTGACTTTGTTTGTTTTAGACGAGTTTACCGCGAACTTCCGCAAAACATTTTTCAAATATTTTTGAAAATTTAAATTTTAAAGAGGATCTATTCAACCCCCCTTCTAGATCCGCACCATAGTCTAACATGAATAAGGTGGCATCTCCAGCCAAGGAACCTCCCAAGAATGAGCCACCACCTGAAGATGAAGCTGATGAAGACTGGATGGATTATCTTAACTGCTTCACTTGGGAGGATCTTTAAGACTAGGTTTTCTTGTTTTCTGGCTATTCAACCATGTTCCTAGACTCTAGTAATTGAAGGCATTTCATGGTACCCTTTTATGATTAATGAAATTGTTATTTTATGATATGAATCTCTGGAAGCATAGGTCTATATCTTTTTAAATATTTACCATTTACTTTAAAGACTCTCAAATCAACTTTAATCTTATAAATCTCATACACATTGTTACTAAAAACTTTTGTAACTTGAAAAGGGCCTTCCCATTTGGGTGACCTTTTTCCTAAGGATATAGTCTTTCGATCCATAGGTAATATGCCTTTCCACACTAATTCACCAACTGAAAAGGTTTTCAATTTAACCTTTTTGTTGTAGGATTTATCTACCCTCCTCTTCTGCCTTTCTAATAACTATAAGACATGAAGTCTTTCTTCATCCAGGTCGAGTAATTCATCTAGCATCATGACCCAATAAGTCTCAGTTGGGATCTCATGGTGCCTTTGAATTCTTGTGGACTGAAGATAAATTTCAAGAGGCAGAACTGCGTCATGCGCATAAGTCAATCGAAACAGTGTTGTATTGGTTGCTTCATTGGGTGAAGTTCGACATGCCCATAGGATTTGGTCTAATGTTTTATGCCAATTGCTTGGCTTCTTACCCACATGCTTTTTTTATCAAACCAATGATTATTTTATTCGCTGCTTCGACCTGGTCATTGGCCTGGGCATAATAAGGTGTAGATGTCAAAAGTTTAAAACCCATTTCTGTGGCGAACTATTGCATCTTTCGTCCCGTAAATATAGATCCTTGATCCGTGGTAATTTTTTATGGGATTCCATATCTGTATATGATATGTTTCTGAATAAACTCAATTACATCCTCCTGGTCGACATTTGGTAATGGGATCACTTCGACCCATTTGGAGAAATAATCAATCCCTACCAAATTGTACTTGTGATTCTTTGAAGATGCTTGCCGAATTTCTCCAACCAAATCAAAATCCCATCCTCTAAAAGGCCAAGGTTTTATTATAGAGTGTAATTCAATTGCAGTCACATGTTGGATGCCAGCATGTACTTGACACTCTTGACACCCTTTGGCGAATTCTATGCAATCTTTCAGCATAACAGGCCACTACACACTGTAATACCCTAAAATTTACCCTCTTAATTTATTGCCAACCTCAAGTGGCTTTTGCTTCGTCATTTCGCATGATCGCATAACATTTCATCGCATTCATAATAAAAATAAAAATAACAAAACATAAATCATTTGCATATGCATAAGGCATGTGATTGAGCTAGGCTTGTAAATCTTGGAGCTCAAAGAAGGGAAAATCACTACAAAAATAATACAAATCAATTTTATGAGATATTCATTAAGAAAATAAATAATTGGAGTTTTAGATCCGTTAACCGGTTAACGCATTCGGTTAACCGGTTAACGGTGGCGAATTTTGGGAAAATCATTTGAAAAGCGGCTGTGCTCATCATTTCCTTCCACATTTCCTTCCATTATTTTTCCTCTCATTTTTCCACTTCAGTTCCACCTCATTTCCCTTGGATGTTTCTACCACATTCCACCACCTTCTAGATTATTCCAAGGAATATTTCAAGGAATATTCTCTAGTCCTAACCACTTTTAACTAACTCTTACCCTAATCCCAAACCAAAACCAAACTCTATTCCCAAACCTAGCTCCAAGCCTAGCCCTTATATAATCCCTAATCATCCCAAAGCAAAGGGTTGGAAATTTATTTTCACCATTTTCCATCTTCAATCTCTCATTTTCTCTCAATTGTCCCATTTCCTCACAAACTCACCAAAGCTTCTTCAAAGAAAAGCTCTTCAAGTTTCAAATTGAAACTTGAAGATCTTGAAGCTTAACCATTGTTCCGGACTGGGCCTCTAGGTTGTATTGGGCTACGACCCAATATGTCGAGCAGAGGCCCATATGCTCGGGCAGGCACGTCTGACAGACAAATAGGGGCGCTTAACGGTCGAGCAAGCATCCTATACGTCGGGCATGCACTCAGAACGGGAAAGGAACACATTTGTCAGTTCACTTGCCACGTCACCCAACTGTCCCCCATTATCTCCTGAAAGATAGGGGTAGTTGAACCATGGACCATACCACTCAGCTAGGTCTTCACGCTTCTCACGCGTTCCTTGACAGTTCTTCCTTGGGCCTAGCTGATTCAACCCAAGGAAGGACCTTGGCCCAGCGTTGGGGGCTCTCTATAAATACCCTTTTTCATTAAAGGGTCAGGTAGTCTGATTCACTCTACTAACTCACCTATTTACTGTACCTCTATTAACTTTGGCATCAGAGCGCCTTGAAGGTACACCCCCCTTCTCGCCATCCACTTGCTATTGCGCCCAATTGCTGGAAGGCCCTCCTGATCAAGTAAGATCAGTGGCGCTGTCTGTGGGAAACTAGCTTCCCCTTCTTCCACAGCAGAAGATCAAAGCTCAAACACTCCATCCTTTCAGCATGTCAAAAGAATAGCTCAACGAACGTAACCGTCCCCTCGTCGACTACACGATGGAGGACAATTTGAACTACCATGAATCTGACGCCCGAGATGGGCGCCCTTCCACTCCGTCCCCTGAACCCGAGGACAATGGGAACCAACCTCAGATTCAAGACCAGGCGATCAGTACGTTCCAACCCATCCCCGTGCCCGTCGAGGGGGATGGCACCATGATTGATATGGTGAACGCCCTTAATCAGGCCAACTCCATGCTCTACCAGCAGCGCGAAAGAATCATGGCCCTAGAGGCTGACCGGCAGGAGAGTCGACCTCAGCAAGAAAGAAGGACGCAACAACGTCCAGAAGCGGCAAATAAACGGGGACAACGCTCCACGGAACCCAACAAGAGCAGGTCACGAGCGCGCCGGGATTCCGGCCGATCAGGGACCTCGCTAAGGCGCAACCAGAGCCCTGGTAATAATGAACTCTCCCCACCAAGGAGTGACGAGGAAGATCCGCATTTCCCCCTCTCGCGGGCGATAATGGAGGCCCCACTCCCCAAGGGCATGGAGAAACCCCCAAATTTGGCCATCTACGACGGGACCACCGACCTTGACAATCACGTCGACAACGTTAATGCGATGCTCGACTACCGCAATGACATCACCGGGCACCTTAAATGCAGGTTGTTTTCGACAACTATCAGAAAAGGAGCCATGGCCTGGTACAAAAGCTTAGCCCCAGAATCTATCACATCCTAGAGAGTCATGAGATCCATGTTCACGAGGCATTTTACAGCTTCCCGACGCCATCCCAAGACCGAGGCAACCCTCGAAGCCATAGTGCAAAGGAAGAATGAAACACTGCGCTCGTATATCGAGCGATTCAACCAAGAGGCTGTCGAGGTGGACAACACTGAACATATGAAGAAATACCTCCTCGAGAGGGAACTCTTGCCCGGAAGTGAACTTAGAAGGGCAGTCGGGATAGAGCCTCCCCACACTCTGAATGACCTCCTGCATAAAGCCCAGGGTTACATTAGATATGAAGAAAAACAGGTCGCCCACAACGCTCGCAGCAGTAGTAACGTCGGGGAAACCAACCATCCCAAGCGCGAGGACCCGAAAATTCCCCGTCGCAACAGGGACAGGCGAAGGGAGGAGAAACCTCGCGAGCCTCGTAAAGGAAGAGGGCCCGCGGGCCGATACAACAAGTACACATTGCCGACAGCTCTCTGCGAGCGCATCCTCTCCGAATGTATCAACTCCGATTTCAAGCAGGGCAGGGTGAGGTTCCCCAAACCTTCTGCACCCAAACCCCACACTGACAAATCCAAGTACTGCAGGTTCCACAGAAGCCATGGACACGTGACTGAAGACTGTGTCCACTTGAAGGACGCAATAAAAATTTTGATCCAAGAGGGCCATCTCAAACAATATACCAGGAAGAACGAAGCTTTCAAACACGAAGAGCAAGAAAAGAAGAGACCCCGCGAGGACACTCCCCCCGACGACTCTTCTTATCAAGTGGCTCTATGCGTATCATGACCAGAGGACTTCATCTTCCCCAATTCACCACCAGAAGGGCGGATCACCGCTCTCAGCCACTAGGAAGACTTCACAATCGCCCTTGTCATATCGGGGGGAGGGATGAACGGCGAAAGCGCTGCCCTTTCGGTAAAACGCAAGTTCGACGAACTCCTGCTGACTGCGCCCGAGCAAAAGGAAACATTGACAAAATACTGAGTCAAGTCCAATCCGATATCCTTTTTCCTAGAGGAGCTTCCGGGCGGTTCCCCCAACTCGAGCATCCCGCTGCTGATCAGAGACAAGATGGCTCACTTCGACGTCCGACGCATCCTGGTCGACCAAGGCAGTTCAGTGGATATCATGTACGTCCACCTCTTTAAAACCCTAAAGTTGGACAAAACCAACCTATCTCCCTACATCGGATCCGACCTCCAAGGGTTCAACGGGGCCACAACAAAGCCGTGGGGTTATGTCGAGCTCCTCGTCACCTTCGGAGAGCAAGAGACAGCCAGAGAAATCAAGATCCAATTCCTGGTTATAGAATGCCCCTCCCTTTACAACTACATCCTCGGTCATCCGACTCTAGCTGAGCTGACAACGGTCCCATCCACCGTTCACCTGAAGATGAAGTACTACACCAAACTGGACCGCGTGGTCACAATCCACGGCGACATCGAGGCCGCCCGAAGGTGTTATGATGCCGCGGTAAAAGGACAAGCCACAATCAGCACAAAAAATAACATAAAGCCCAGGGTCGAAGAGCCTCCCCCCAGGGAATCAACGCCATCGACCTCGATTGCCGCATCGGCGAGGACGAAGCTGAAGAACAGAGACCCGTCGAGGGGCAAGCTCCCCCTCACCCATTCCGCCCAGTCCCAGACGGAGAGTTCAAACTCGTCCCTCTAGGCGATGACCCCGATAGGGCAGTGAAGATAGGCACGGGCCTGCCCGAGGAAACCAGGAAGCAACTCGCGATATGCCTCAGGCAGAACACTGACCTCTTCGCATGGAACGCCGCAGAGATGCCCGACCTAGACCCTGAGGTCGCCTGTCACTAATTAGCTTTAGACCGAGTGATCAAGCTCGTAGCACAACGTAGGCGCAAGCAGTTGTCGCATCCTGAAAAATACGACCTCACGCGATCTAAAGTAAGAAGAGCCGCGCGCTGGACAGACTGAAGAGTCGCCACCTAATTCTATTTATTCCCGAATAGGGAAAGGGAAGATATAGATAAAACCCATTGAAAAGGAGGATGAGGACAAAGGTCTCGCAACCATTGCCTGGGTTCGGAAGTCGGTTATGCAGGGGGAAGGTATTAGCACCCCCTACATCCATCGTACTCGATGGGAACCATCTAAGTCGTCATGCGCGAAGGGATGTCTATGCTTAATGAGTTACTTGCTAGAGGGAAATGAGTTTAAATTATAAGTTAGATTGATCCTAGGTACTCGGCAAGGATTGAGATCCTCGTGCCTATGTACTCCCGCGTGCAATGGGAAAGTCAGAGCCTCGTAGTTCGGCCTACTACGGTTGATGGTTATTGATTTTATTACCTTTCTTCAATGAAAGGGTTTAGGAGTCGAATTGCACTAAAGACTATGGATAGTTTATTCCGTCCAACAAGATGAGCGTCTTGCGTCGAAATAATCGGAGCGAGTAACGAGAGCTCGTTATCCTCCTTTCTACCGCTTAAGGCTCGTGGCGTACAATTTATTCTCGTATTATTAATGTGTTTTATTAACCTACAACCGCTTGACGTTGGATCTAATCAAAACATTTTGTTTTTTTTTTAGGTTAGAGGGTGAATGAGAATGAAGTTTTATTTTTTGGTTTGTTAGCGAGGCACAATGCACTCGGCTCGCAAGGTGAAGTGGATCCTAATAAACGAAACGATAACTGAAAAATAAAGTGCGAGTGTGCAAGTGCAACCGTTTGGCGTTGGACCAAGGGTTCGCGAACGAAATAAAATCGATAAAATGCAGAAAATAAAATGCGTACATAAAATGGGGGAGGGATACAAAATAAATTACAGGGGATTGCGAGAAATAAAGGGTATCGTTGTAGTTTTCCCAAGAGGAAGCGTGTGTGTAGTGTTTTTGAACTGTTCAGAGGCGTTCGGCCTTTTTATTCGAATGCAACTATTTGGAGGCGTTGGACCTTTTTGGATGCATCGAAATTTGGTTCGTTAACTACCTTAGAATCGATTCAAAATTTAGAACCGTTCTATGAGGAGTCGAGCGATATTTTTGAAATGCGGAAATAAATAAATAAATTGAATTTGAATCGGATGGTCTCATAAATTAATCGAGATGTCAAGTTGGCTTGCGACGAATCTCAAAATTAATTCGATGTTCATTGACCATAAAAAATTAAAATAAACGATAAAATAATATAAACTAAATTGATTTGACAAAATGAAAATGAAATGAAATATTAATTGAAACAAAATAATAAACAAAATAAAATTGGCCTCATATTAACCGAATTTTCCGATAACGAGATCGGACACAATTCGGCCTTTTGGTAGATCATTGGCCCAAATATAAAAGTAATTAAAATAAACTATTAAAATAAAAATTTAAAATTAAATATAAGAAATAAAAATACATTTAATTAAAAAACAAGACCAGATAGGGTGTAGTGTTCAACCAGAGGACGTGTTTATGGAATTAGATGGAAATCAAAGACCATTTCACAAACAATATTAGGTCTTTTAAAAAAACAGAAAATCAACAAAAAAATAAATAAAATAAAAACAAATATGGATAACAGTGCATAGAGAAATGGATCCGATGAGTCCATAGAGGACCAATTAAACTAATAAAATTTAAAAAACAAAATAAAAAAAATAGAACTCAATATATATATTTTTAAAATCAAACAACAATTCACAAAATCAAACTCACCCTCAAATCTCTGATCTTTCTCACGATGCCTCTCTCGTCTGCGATTTCTCACAAATTCGCTCTCGTTTCAGGTTTCTCGGCCTCTCTGCATTTACGTTTTCTCGATTAGCGATCTCACGGCGGTTTCATACCCATTTCTCACGGTTGCGTCTCTCTGTCTCAGAATCGCGCGAATTCAGTTTCAGATCGTCACTTTCTCATAGCGATCTCTCTGTTTGTTCTGCGATCTGGTGTTCCATTTGTTTCGGTGTGTTCGCGAAAAGTTTTGTTTCGGTGAGTTTTTTGAAGATCTAAGTTTATCACAGGTTTGTGTTCGGATTCGTTTCAGATGCCTCAGTTGTGTTTCATGGTGTTCTTGCTTTTTGTGGTTTATTGATGGTGTTGGTTCATGAAGGTTTAGATCTGCGGTTTTATGGTTTCTCAACGTTCTTGGTTTGTGACTCACGGTGATTTGAGGATGATTTGTGTTTGGTTTCAGACGGTGGGCTTTCGGGTTTATAGTGGTTTATGCGGTGGTTGAAGGCGGACGAGATCGGTGATATTGAGTGGAAGCAGGACGGCGGGTGGTTTGGTGGAGCGGAAGTGGTGGTCGGCGTTATGGATTTTGCGAAGGTTCAGTTGGTGTTTCTCTATGAAAGTTATTGTTGATAGTTTGTTTGAGTTTATGGAATGGCTGGAAAAAAAAACGTTATGGTGATTTTGCACAGGAAAACGATTTTTTGTGTGAAGATTATTGGTTTATTTGAAGCTTGGTTTTGGGGAATATTTCCGCAAGATTTTAGTGTTTTTTTAAGCCCCCTTTTGGTGTGAATAGAAGGATGATTTTATAGGAGATTGAGAGGGTAAAAAGGAGAGAATTAGGAAGAAAGATTTGAGAGGATAAGATTGAAAAAAAGTGAGTTGCAAATTTGTTAATTGTGCTGTGAAAAATTGGTGGTGGAGAGTGTAGTGGAAATGCAGATTGTGAGTTTTGTGTGTTGCTGCGTAATGAATTGGTTTGCTGATGAAAATGTAAAATTGTGTGGGGTCATAAAAAGTGTGTAGTGCAATAATAATAATAATAATAATAACAATAATAATAATAATAACAATAATAACAACAATAGGAAGATAAAAACTATAATAATAAACAAGAAGAATAAAATATAGAATGTGAAAAATAAATAAAATAAATTTGGATAGCAAAAATAAATAAAAGGGATAGAAATAAAAATTGGACTTCTTTTTTAGTGATATGGACTTATGTTTTATGTGAGTAAAAAAAGAAGTAAAATTTGGACTTATGGACATAAAATGATTTTGATATGGTTTTGAAAAATGGGGAATAAAAATAGAAATGGATATTGAAGCATAATTAATATTGAAAATAAAAGTGGGAAAGTAATTAGGAATTTGATTTTTTTTAGACTTTTCATGAAAAAATGAGAAAATGATTTATGGAAAACGAATATGATAATCGGACAAAAGGAAATGACATAATTTTGGATTTTTTTTTGAATAAAAGTTAAACGAAAATAAAATTGTAGGACAAATTTGGGGTATGACAGCAGTCTCCCGAGAAAGCGGAGGCTGCAGAGCGAGCTGTAAAAGACCTCATAGAGGCACATTTTATTTCTGAAGCCCAGTACACAACCTGGCTCTCTAATGTAGTCCTCGTTAAGAAAAATAATGGAAAATGGCGCATGTGTGTTGATTATACCGATCTTAATAGGGCTTGCCCCAAAAATGCTTTTTCTCTCCCTAACATAGATAAACTTGTCGACAATTCTGCAGGGTTCAAACTCTTGTCCTTCATGGACGCATACAGCGGATACAATTAAATCCCCATGTCAGACATGGACAAAAGACACACAACATTCATGACCCCGACCGACAATTACTATTACAACATTCATAACATTCACGTACCAGCGCATGATGAACAAATTCTTCCGAGGAGAAATTAGGGACATGCTCGAGGTATACATGGACAACATGATCGTCAAATCACACGAGGAGACCGACCACGCACGACACCTCCGCAAGGTTTTCGAGCAGGCGAGGCAATGCAAAATGAGGTTTAACCCTGAGAAATGCACGTTCGGTGTCCGGGCAGGAAAATTCCTAGGCTTCTACCTCACTGAGCGGGGAATCGAGGCCAATCCCGACAAATGTCGGGCATTCTCGGAGTTCCCGACCCCGAAGTCTAAAAAATCCATTCAATCCCTCAACAGGGTGCTCGCCTCGCTCTCCCGTTTCATCGCCAAATCCGAAGTCCTTGAACTCAATCCAGCGAGAGGTTGACGTGCAAAACCAAGCTTCCTTCTGGAAAGGATACATACCCTTTGTCGATCAACTATTGTACTTTGGCTTGAAAAGCTTTGCAGTCTTCAGTTGAATGCCCCATTGACCCACCGTGATACCCGCACTGCTCATGAGGATTGTACTCTGGAGGGTACGGCTCTGACAACGGCTTGAGAGGCTTAGGAACCACCAATGAGCTCTGAATTAGATGTGGCAAAAGATAACTGCACGTCATGGGAACTGGATGAAGAGGAGCGTTCCTTCTTTCCAGATTGTTGCTGTCGCTTCCAAAGATTTGCATCCCGGTACAAGCGCGAACGGTCGGCGAAAGGAGAAAAGAAAAGAGTCGCCATCTAGGCATTTTTATCCCGAAGGAAAGGTAATGCTGCATAAACCTAGAAAAGATGGATAAGACGGTCGCGAACCAGAGAAACTGAGAAAGGGGGTTGGTTACAACCTGGGAAGGTATTAGCACCCAGATTGTCCTCCGTACTCGACGGGATCCATGCTTAAAAGATTTGTGTTTTAAAGGGGTAGTGTCAGTGCAATTTGTGTATCAAAGCTGGAAAGAATGCAAGTGTCAGTGTAAAAGAAATGTGAAGTGTATAAGAGAAGTGTCAGTGTAAGGACAAGAGTGAAATGCTCAAGAATATGAGGCTCAAAGAATAAGGCTGGAAAGAGGGGGAATATACAGAGACTTTTGTTCGATAACTGTTAAGTTATGCCTACGTATCCTCTCGTGCAATGAGGAAGTCAGAATTCCGTAGTTCGACCCAAAGAGACTGAAATATGAATTGACTTGTGAACTGCTCACTTGTCTATGCTCAAGTGTATGACCTGTCTGGCTCAGGTGCAAGCTGTCTTGCATTAGACGGAAGAAGCAAGTTCTCGTTTTTGAGTGAATGAGGTAAGAAAAGAATCCCGGAGGAGACGATTATTGCTTGCTTTTGGGTTTTCAATCTTTTATTGATTTTTGTGTTTGTCATAAGAAAATGAGCTTAAGCCTAAACCAAGGGTTAGTAAACTCATCACATCCTCCCTATGATTAGGGGTAATGAGAATACCTTAAGTATGAGGTAAACATATCACACTTAATCACCATGATGTAGGATTAAGATTATTAACCTACTTGTATTTATTTAGATGTGTTTGAAGTTTTTGTTTAGTGTTAATTAATGAGTTTAAGCCAATATCAAGGATTTAACGGACCCATTACACCATCCTAATAGAAGGATAATAGATGAGAACATTTAAGCTGAGGAAGGCTCCTCAACTTAATCCATGATTAGGGATTAACCTCATGACAAAACAAAGCATTTATTAAATGGATTTTAGTTAATGGTAAGATTAAGAAGTGATTTTTAAGGTTTGTAAGACAACTTGAGGGGGACTTGTCCATTAACACTAGGGTTAGTCCTTCTTAACCAATTAAGGAAGAATTAGAACCCTAATGCAAGGCCCAAGTTACAAGCTTGATGTCTTGATGATTATTAAGTGGATTAATTAAAGGATTTAAAGACATTAAGGGTTTAACACTTAGGATTAAAGTTATACACTCCATCCTAATAGAAGGATGCAGGCATAAGCT
Organism: Lathyrus aphaca; assembly: GCA_963966055.1. NCBI lineage: Eukaryota > Viridiplantae > Streptophyta > Magnoliopsida > Fabales > Fabaceae > Lathyrus > Lathyrus aphaca. Next base: position 485,418,601 of record OZ014520.1, on the reverse strand, counting down.
TAATCACAAAGCCTTAAAACCTTTAGGGTTTAGTCCCTGATTATGAGATGAGAAGAGAAGACTCAAGGATGACACAAAGGTAAAAGCTAAATGGGGGACTAATCAAACCCTAATTGTTATCATACTTGGAGATCCTAGGGTTTGTGAGGCTTAAGAGAGAAAGATCTTCAAAGAACCAACAAGGAGAGGAGCAGATGAAAGGAGAAAGAAGCAAAGAGAAGCAAAACAACTTGCTTCACTTAAGAAGACAAGTTGCTCAAAGAAAGAAAGTAAGGAGAGAGCATGAATGAGCAATCTCACTCTAAGACAAAAACAAAATGCAGAAATGATGCAAGAGAGATGAGAAGAGATTGTGAGAAGTGAAGGCAAATCCACTTCTCAAAACAACTTACCACCTGAAAAGTTAGCAAAAGAAATGAAATGCAATGCAAATGAGATGAAATGTCATGATGCAAACCAAAGTCAGAATCATTTACATGATGTTAATGATGCTAAGAGATGATACAAAGATGAGGCAAGACATGAGAATGATCATACAAGGACATGGGTGCAGATGAAGCATACTTTGAACCATGAATGTACATGAAAAGTTATGAAATGCAATGGACATATAACATGGCAAATGGAAGATGCAATGATCAAACATGATTCTAACATGTCCTAAGATGTATTATGAATCATGTGGATGCACAAAATGCCATGGCAAGTCATTGGATGCAAGTAAATGAAAGATGGATGCAAAGGAGGGCACAAATTAGGGTTGCATGCATCATGCAATGCAAAAATCCAAAACCAGAAGAAAATGACATGATAAAAAATTAAAAATGCAATCAAAGATACCCTAAACCTATACAAGCTCACTGCCCAAAGGAGGGGATCCAACTCTTAACCTAGTGCATGTTATGAATTTCTCAAGATTACTAGGGTTTTGGGGTACCTCATCATGAAAAATGCAAAACAAATTGAAAATGGAAGATCAATTCAAACTAAATTTATCCTATAAACTACATGCCATGAAGGATGCAATGCAAGAAAAATCATCATCAAACTCTCAAGGATTAGGCAGAATGGATTTTTCAAAGTTTGAGCCAAAATATTGCCTTAAAATGAATTTAATTCCAATGAAAATGATCAAAAGGCATCAAGAACAAAAAAGAAATTTGGTTTGAGGGTTTGATAATGTTTCTAAATGTTTCTAAATGCAATGTGAATTTTTTGTGATTTTTAAATACCTAAATGTATTTTTAATTAATTAATTTTCATTAACTAATTAAAAATAAACATTTAAATGATTTAAAAATAATTTTTAATGCAAAAAATAAAAATAAAAATATTTTTGGGTTCTGAAAATTAATAAAATCTTTGACAAAAATTTTCATAATTTTTAAATGATTTTAGCTATTTTAAATAATTCGTGCAAATTAAATACAAAATAAATGAAATTAAAATTAAAATAGGAGAAGTATGCAAAAGGAGAGGCCAGGATTCATTCTGGGTTTGAAAACTTTGACCACGCGCCAAATCCAAGGGACAGAATTTAAACTGAACTAAACCTAATTAAAATATTAATTAATCCTGATTAATTATTAATGACATGATCTCAGCCACACACTCACACGCGGGAAAGCCAATCCAAGCGCCCAGATTCAAACTTGAAGCCCTAACCCTAATTACACATTAATGACTCTCAGGTCACCGGAGAAGAGCTCCGGTCGTCTTCTCCGGTGACCCCCTCACCTGAAAATTGCCAACTTCTTCCCTAGGTTATTTCTGGAGCTCTAAAGCTCCAGATTAACTCCTCTCACATCCCTGAATTCAAATCCACTCTCAAAACAAATTTATTCTCACCCAAACTCAAGATTCGAAAGGAAGAACAAAAATGGCAGAAATTTCAGTCAATCAATACAAGCTCATTTCTACACCATTTTCAAAATTTCAAAGTTCAGTGTGATCAGTGGAGCATGCTTTATCATATTGTAACATTAAAAGAAGGTTCTGGAAAAATGAATTTCAGTGGCTACCTGAGATGAAGCTTTCACTCCAGGAGCTTTTTGACCAGTTCCTCGCTTCCAATCACCTCTACTGACCTCCCTCAAGAGTTTGCAAAGCTTGTTTGGAGTTTATTTTGGCTGGTTTGTGAGTTTGATGAAGTTCTGTTCAGTGAGGGGTGAGAATCGTGTTTCTGATTGAGGTGGTTTCAGGGACAAATGAGGGTAGGGAAATGATCAGGGGAACATGTAGAGTGATTCTATGAAGTTTGTTTTGGTGTTTGATGCTTGTGTGCTGAGTTTCGAAGGAAAGTGCATGAGAGGAGAGTTTTGTGAACTATGGCTTATGAGAGAGATCAGGCTTGTGTGTGTTGTGTGTTGTGTCTCATTTGGTACATGTATCACACTTGGATAGGTCAGAGGAGTTGGTGTGGCCTAGCTTGATTGGTATGGGCCATTTTGCATAAAGTCAAGTCTAGGTGTAAGAGAGGTATGGGTCAATGGCAGGCCAAGGACAAAGGGGTGTCCTGCGCAACAAGGATTGAGGAGAGCCATAGAATCAGTCTTGAGGCCAATTAGCAAGTGGATTAGGGTTTGTGAGATGTTTTGCAACTTTGTGATCTTTTGGCCCTTTTGTGATTACTTGAAGCATAAGTCATGAAAATGGACAAACCCTTGGTGCATTCTGATTTTTAGGCATTGGTTTATGTTTGTGCAAAGGTTAGAAGTCCATTTGAAGTCACATTTTGCCTTGGCAAGGGGTTTTGCAACTTTGCCTCTTTGGTGCAAGACTTGAAATTATGTGATTTTTCCCAACTTTGACAAGCCATAACTTTTGATCCAAAATGAATTAGAATGAGTTCTTGTACTTTTTGAAAAGGGAATGATCCATTCTACAACTTTCATGACCAAAGTTTTCTCATTTGAAGCATTTTTGAATCAATTTGAGGAGGTTGAAAAACTTTCCCAAAATGGCAAGTTTACATTACAAGTCACTTTCCCCAAAAGGCAATTTTGCAAATGGCTTGAAATTCTTCAATCTTGTGAACTTCTAACACCTTCTATGATCAAATAAAGATCATACACATTCAAAATGATGAAGAACACTCTTTGGTTGGGTCATTGGGGGTCTTAGATGCCCTGATTTTACACTGACTTGCTCAAGAAGTCATCTATTGATCAGATACCTTCCCCATTGAATTTCTTCATGAAAATTGATATGCATGATCCCTATACCATATAGATACCAACAGAAACAAGAATAACCAAAAAATTTGGATTTATGGCCTCTGAAACCAAAACCCTAATTCTAGGTCATCTGTGTAGTTAAACCTGGCTCTGCTTCCATGCCTTTCTCAATTCTTGTGATTCTTTGACTTTATTGACTTTGTGGGGATATAATATGATACTTGGGCATACATGGACCCCTTTGAAGTGATTGATGACCTTTGGAGTGGCTCAAATGGCTCTTGGAGGTCTCAGATCACAAACCCTAGATGCAGATGACTTTGAATCAATGTAGTGAAGCAAATATGCAATATGAGATGATGTGATTGAACTTATGCATATGAAAAGATCACAAGCCATGGTGAAATGAGTGAGGGAAAATTTGGGGTGTTTACAGCTGCCCCTATTCATGCATGAGTTAGCTGTGCAGGATGTAAGCGACGGCTTGACAGTCAAACAAGATAACTTGTGGTTGAATACCAAAGACAGTCCAAAATTTGCACTCACAGAATGAAGAAGAAAAGGGATATAGATTGTAAAAGGAAATAAAGTATATTATAAAGTGCGGGCGACGGAGGACGACCGTCGGGCAGAGGACGACTGCTGGGGATGGAGCAATGACGGGGACGACCGACATGCTGGGGAAGATGCAGGAAACAAAGCAATGACGGGGGCGGCCGACAAGCTGGGGATATAAGAGATTATGATGGGGATGACCATCAGGTAAAGCCATAAGACTCTCTGGGGATTATGGATAAATGATGGGGACGACCACTAAGCTCAAGGCATAAATGAAATAAATGATGAGGTACGGTCATCAGAGGTGAAGGACGATCACCTAGCAGGGGACGACTGCTCTGTTGGGGATAAGATGAAGGACGGTCATCTAAGGTGAAGGACGATCACCTGGCAAGGTACGGTTGCCAAAAAGTATTGCGACATAAGACGAATGTCGGATAAAAAAAAAAAGGTCGACGATGGGGACGGCCATCGGATAAGCATGATAAAGGACGATCATCAAGAGGTGAAGGACGATCACCTAACAGGGTACGGCTGCTCTCTGGGTTTTATCATGACATAGGACGGATGTCAGATAACAAGATCAACGATGGGGACGGCCATCGGATGAAATGATGAAGGACGATCATCAAGAGGTGAAAGACGATCACCTAGCAGGGTACGGCTGCTCAAAAATATCACGGCATAGGATGAATGTCGGATAGAAGGGGTTCTAATGAATAGAGACTCCACTGGGGGTGATGAAGGACGATCATCAAGAAGGTGAAGGACGATCACCTGACAGGGTACGGCTGCCGAAAGCTATCATGACATAGGACGAATGTCAGATAGAAAGGAAATAATTCAATGGGATTTTTCTGGGGAATGGTAGACACAGACGAGTGTCTAAATTCAAGAAGACAATAGTGTTTGACACGGTGTATAGATTAAAGGTGAGGACGAGCATCCTTAAGACTACGATACGGACGAGTATCGGTAGAAACAAACGCTTGACGCATGTTCAGAGATGATGATACGGGCGAGTACCAACTGGTTAACAAAGAACACGGACGAGTGTCGAATCTGAGGGGATTTAAGTGGTATATACAAGATACAGACGAGTATCTGTATGAGTAAAGAGATGATGAGTAACAAGTAGGAATGAAACACGGACGAGTGTTTAACTTTCTAGGGAAAGCATGATACGGACGGGTGTCAGAAAAAGTGTATTATAGACAAGTATTTTGATTTCCAAAGTGTTTGGGTAACTTATGGTGGGGAGGGTGACACGGACGGGTATCGAGGAGTTGAATAGACATGCACACATATGTTGTGAGTGCAAAGGGGACGCTTTGGTTTTCTGCTGGGAATATGACACGGACGAGTGTCGGGAAGCAATGGTAATATATGAGTCGTCTGTTTGTAAAGAATGCTCGGGCGACTTTAATGGGGAATGTTGACACGGACGAGTGCCAAAGGGAGTGTGTATCTGTATCTGAAAGGGAACTGTTCTGTCTTTCTGGTGAGGAATTGGGGAAATATTTTGTATACTGTCTGATGGGTTGTCAGTATTTACAAGTGTTTGATTCAGAACATGGCTTATGATTATGCAACATGTTTGATTTTTTTCCGTAATGCTCCGTATTAGACGGAATGCTATGCTTTGTGGGGAAAATATGATGCGAATGCTATGATTATGCAAAGATGCCGATCCGGGATTCGGATCCCGATGCTGTGAAGATCTCTGGCTGATCTGCTTGAAGTAGACATCCCAGCTGGGGATGGGGATTGTTGGTAGATCTGATATGACTTTGCCTGGGGAAGTAGATCACTGATAGATCTATCTCGGTAATGAGGGACCCAACTGGGGTTTGTAGAAGCTTTCGTCACTCTGTTGTGAGATCTTCAGGTATTGCTTTTCTGGATAGAGGTTGAAACTTTGCGGGGAGATAGTTCCCTGTCTGTGCACTTGGCTGGGTAAGAAGAAAGATTTTTGAAAGATCTTCCTAGAGATTTCTGTGGGAATCCTGCTGAGGATGATACTTGACAACTCAGCTGGGAAGTATGAACACCTCCTGGTGCTGCCCCTTGGAGGGAATGTTGGAGAAGTGATGCCCGACAACTCTGATGGGTAGAAAGCATTTCCGGTGCAGTTTGGAAAGTGTGCTGAGGAAATAATGGTTTGGGCAGCCTACTGGGAAAAAGCTTTCATGCCCCATGTTGTGCTTTGAATTACCTGCAATCCTGTAAAGACAAAGAAATGCACAAGTACCCCGAGGTATCCCTTACTGGATTCATCATAGGAGTCTAGACACTCCCGGGAGTAAGCATATTTCCTGCAAGCACGTAGTTTAGGAAAGACACATCTGTATTTATGCGATCAACAAATTAATGACATCGTACATTTTCGCAAATAAAAGAGTACGAGACGGTGTGTGACTAAAAATCTGATTTTATTAATTTGTGTGCCCTGAATTGGCAAATACAGTCATAGAAACAAATCCCCTAAAATGAGGAGATTGTTACAAATTGAGAAACAAAAGATGCTGGCAATGTTGATGACGCTTCAGGGAGCTTCCCTTTTGCTATGACTCGTATGACACTTGACGCTCTTCTCGTCTTGCTTTCTGAAAAAGGCTGATTCTGACCGATACTTGAACCTTTCGGAGCTTGCCAGGTTGTAAGTGATACAGATGAATTCAGAATGCAATTGTTTGCTTATTCCCTTATTTTGCATGGATCGCCCTTTCGGGTCTTCAATCCACCGGGATACCCATTTTTTCCTGAGTCGTCCAATGCGGCTTTTCAACTCAGCGGGTGTACATTTTTTTTATTTATTTCCCCTTATTTTTGCCCGAGTCTCTTATTCTGTTTTTGACTCGCCGGGATGCCCTATTTTTGCCTGGACTTACATTCTGTTTTTATGTCCAGCCGGTCATTTTATGCGAAGTATTTTTTAACTGCATCTGAATTCACAGGGGATAGGAAGTCTTCACCATCCATGGTGCTGAGCATCAGCGCTCCACCAGAGAAAACTTTCTTTACTACGAATGGCCCTTCATAATTCGGAGTCCACTTGCCCCTGTGATCTGTATGAGGAGGAAGGAGTCTTTTCAGCACAAGATCTCCTACTTGGTACTCTCGGAGCCTGACTTTCTGATCGAAGGCTTTCTTCATTCTTTTCTGATATAAATGCCCGTGACAGATCGCAGCCAATCTCTTCTCTTCAATCAGACTCAGTTGTTCGTATCGGGATCGGACCCATTCTGCTTCATTCAGTTTAACATCCATTAGTACCCGCAAGGAGGGTAATTCAACTTCAACTAGTAGGACTGCCTCCATACCATAAACAAGCTGATACGGCGTTGCCCCAGTGGATGTTCTGATTGACGTTCGGTACCCATGCAAAGCAAATGGTAGCATTTCATGCCAGTCCTTGTATGTAACTACCATCTTCTGCACAATCTTCTTGATATTCTTATTAGCTGCCTCGACAACGCCATTCATCTTTGGCCTGTAAGGAGAAGAATTATGGTGTTGGATCTTGAAGTCCCGGCATAGCTCTGCCATCATTTTATTGTTTAAGTTGGAACCATTATCAGTAATGATTCGCTCGGGTACTCCATACCGACAAATGATATCTCTTTTCAGAAATCGGGCCACCACCTGCCTTGTAACATTTGCATAAGAAGCCGCTTCAACCCACTTGGTAAAATAGTCAATATCAACCAGGATGAATCTGTGGCCGTTTGAAGCAGTTGGTTCAATCTTGCCAATCATATCAATGCCCCACATGGCAAAGGGCCAGGGTGAAGACATCACATTCAAAGGATTGGGAGGCACATGCACTTTATCCGCATAAATCTGGCATTTATGGCATTTTCTGGCATAGGCACAACAATCTGCATCCATTGTGATCCAGTAGTAGCCTGATCTTAACAACTTTTTATTCATTGCATGCCCTCCCACATGGGTACCAAAAGATCCTTCGTGCACCTCGTGCATTAACAAGTCTGCTTCTGCCCTATCAACACATCTGAGAAGTACCATATCAAAGTTTCTTTTGTACAAGGAACCATCAGTATTTAAGAAGAAACTACCAGCTAGCCTTCTTAAAGTCTTCTTATCATTGAATGATGCCCCAGGTGGGTATGTTTGATCCTCCAAGAAGCATTTGATGTCATGGAACCAAGGCTTATCATCTTTAACAACATCTGCCGAGAATACGTATGCTGGTCTGTCAAGTCTGGATACTGATATCTGAGGCACAAAGTTGGCAGCTTGAACTTTGATCATGGATGAAATGGTAGCCAGAGCATCTGCAAACTGATTTTCATCTCGAGGGATATACTCAAGCTTGACTGTTGTGAAGAAAGTCAATAACCTTCTTGTATAATCCCTGTAAGGTATCAGACTATCTTGGTGGGTGTACCATTTGCCGTTGGTTTGATTAATTACTAGAGCTGAATCCCCAAACACAGTCAAAGTCTTGATCCTGAGCTCAATGGCTTCCTCGAGACCCATAATACAGGCTTCGTATTCAGCTTCGTTGTTAGTGCAGTTAAAGGTGAGTTTGCCGAAAAAGGCATGTGAACCCCTTTAGGCGTAATGAGTACTGCACCAATACCACGACCATTCATATTAACAGCCCCGTCAAACATCATAGTCCATTCTTCTTCTGGGTCAGGCCCTTCAGTGTGAATAGGCTCTTCATGATCTTTTGCTTTTATGAACATGATGTCTTCATCAGGGAAGTCAAATCTCATAGGCTGGTAATCATCAATGGGTTGCTCAACAAGATAATCAGACAATACACTGCCTTTGATGGCTTTCTGAGATGTGTACTGAATGTCATATTCTGTGAGGATCATTCGCCATCTTGCAACCCGTCCGGTAAGTGCTGGCTTCTCAAATATGTACTTAACTGGGTCCATCTTTGAGATCAATAAGGTAGTGTGGGTCAACATATACTGCCTCAGTCGGCGAGCAGCCCACGCTAAAGCACAACAAGTTTTCTCGAGCAGTGAATAACGTTGCTCACAGTCGGTAAACTTTTTGCTTAGGTAGTATATTGCATACTCTTTTCGACCAAACTCGTCATGCTGGCCCAGCACACACCCCATTGACTCTTCTAATACTGTCAAGTACATGATTAAAGGTCTTCCTTCAACTGGAGGCATAAGGATTGGAGGCTCTTGTAAGTATTCCTTGATTTTGTCGAAAGCCCTCTGGATGTCTTCATTCCACCTGACCGTTTGTTCTTTTCTTAACAGTTTGAACAAAGGCTCACATGTTGCTGTAAGGTGAGATATGAACCGTGAAATGTAGTTCAATCTGCCTAAGAACCCCCGAATTTCTTTTTCAGTCTTTGGTGCAGGCATTTCTTGAATGGCTTTGACTTTATCAGGGTCAACTTCAATCCCTTTCTCACTCACAATAAATCCCAGCAGCTTACCAGATCTCACCCCGAATGTGCACTTGTTGGGATTTAACTTCAGTTGGTACTTCCTCAGACGCTTGAATAGCTTCATCAGATTTACTAGGTGGTCTTCTTCAGTGAGGGACTTGGCAATCATGTCATCCACATAACATTCTATTTCTTTATGGATCATGTAATGGAATAATGTTACCATAGCCTGTTGATAAGTTGCACCCGCATTCTTTAGTCCGAATGGCATCACCTTGTAACAGAATGTGCCCCAGGGTGTGATAAAAGTTGTCTTCTCCATGTCTTCAGGTGACATCTTGATCTGATTGTATCCTGAAAATCCATCCATGAAGGAGAACACCGAGAACTGAGCCGTATTATCAACCAATATATCAATGTGAGGTAAAGGGAAATCATCTTTCGGGCTGGCTCTGTTCAGATCCCGGTAATCCACACACATTCTCACCTTGCCGTCTTTCTTAGGTACAGGTACAATATTAGCGACCCATGGTGGATAGCTAGTTACAACAAGGAAACCGGCGTCCCACTGCTTTTGTACCTCCTCTTTGATCTTCATTGCCATATCCGGGCGAGTACGGTGCAGCTTCTGTTTTACCGGTGGGCAGTCTTCTTTTAAAGGCAGCTTGTGCATGACAATATCGGTGTCCAACCCTGGCATATCCTGATAAGACCAAGCAAAGACATCCACATACTCCCGGAGCATGTCAATCAGTTGCTCTTTCACTGAATCTTGCAGGCAGGCTCCGATCTTAACCTCTTTCACATCTTCTCCCGTACCAAGATTCACCGTTTCAATCTCCTCCTGATGAGGAGTGATAACCTTCTCCTCTTGCCTTAACAACCTGGCTAGCTCTTTAGGAAGCTCATAATCTTCTTCAACCCCTTCATCAGCTTGATTGATTGGATTGTCAAAGTCATACGAAGTCATAGCAGTGTTGTTGTCGGTGCAGTCTGGAAGGCACTCTCTGCAAGGGTTTAGATTGTTTATTTTAGTGATTAATTTTAATCTTGTTTCGAAAAAGTGAAATGAAGTTATCATTTTGGAAAACATTGCCATTTTATTTTTGTACAAAAAGAAAAAATGGAAAAACAGTGAGCGGAAAAAGAAAAAGACTCATTTGCAAAAGATGTCCGATATTCATTGATTGATCTGTTTGCACAAAATTACAAGATGGCCCGATTACAAAATGAGTCTTGTCATCTTGGGCAAGATGCAAGACTTGATGCATGCTTAAAAATACAGGAAATAATAATTACTCTGCAGGAGTAACCCTTATAATTTCCTGGGAAGACCAGTTAAGGACTCGGCTCCCCGGGATCCTTGGACGTATCCAACTCTCCAGGTTGCGGTCGCTTTCTTCCTTGTCTTCCAAGTTGTTTACTGCATCCGGGGTGAGCATTCTCCCGCTGACAAAATTGGGCTTTTTGGCAGCCTCTGATTGATCTTGTTGAGTTGGTTTGTAACCCAACCCAAATCTGTCTTCCTTCTTTTCCACGGGCAGCAGCTTTCCCCAGCCTTGGGCAGTACCCTCTTCAACAACCTTCCTGGCTTGTTGATAAGACGTCATGGAAGTTCCCAGTACAGCAGATGCTTCATTAATGTTTAGGGCCTCAAACCCCTGGCTCATAGTTTCATGGTTCTCCCCGTCCATCTCTATGTACTTGTACGTAGCCAAATGGCTAACAAAGATGTCTTCTTCCCCACAGATGGTGATGATCTGGCCTTCCCACTCGAATTTCAGCTTCTAGTGAAGGGTAGACGTAACAGCGCCAGCGGCATGGATCCAAGGTCTACCCAACAAACAGCTGTAGGCCGGCTGAATGTCCATCACATAGAAGGTAATCTTGAAGGTCTGCGGGCCAATCATCACAGGCAGATCAATCTCCCCAAGCATTGATCTTTTGGAGCCATCGAATGCTCTCACCACCAAATTACTCGGACGTAGTGCCAAGCCATCGTACTCCAGCTTCACCAAGGCTTTCTTTGGTAGAACATTGAGTGACGACCCAGTGTCCACCAGTACATGAGATAAAACAGCACCTTTGCATTCCAGGGTGATGTGTAAAGCCTTGTTGTGGTTACGTCCCTCAGTTGTTAAGTCAGCATTGGTAAAGCCCAGTCCATGACTGGTGTTGACATTTGCTACCACAGTTTCTAGCTGATTAACGGTAATCTCCTCTGGCACATATGCTGCGTGCAGGACTTTTAGTAATGCATTCCTGTGAGCTTCAGAACACATCAGTAGGGATAATATGGAGATTTTTGAGGGAGTTTGGTGAAGCTAATCCACCACCTTGTAATCACTTATCTTTATGATTCTCATAAACTCGTCTACATCTTGCTCAAAAGATGTCTTCTGAGTTTCCTTGACAGCTGGCTCTTCAAATACCACACTCTTTCCCTTTGCTTTGGCAGCAGCTTCTGCTTCGGCACTAGGTTTTTGAGTTTGTGAGGCAAAAAGGCGTCCGCTTCTGGTGAAGCCTCCGCCTCCCTCGACATTATCAATTTGTGGAGAAGAGGTTGAAGAATCCAAAGTGATTTTCTCCCCGTTGTAGTAAAGATCAGAGCCATAATGCCAAGGTATGGCATTACTGCTTTCATACGGAACTGGTCTAGGCACCGTGATAGTAACTGGACTGACTGCAGCAGAGGAGGGTACTGAAATGGTGTGCGGATCGTAGTAAATGGTGACTGGTGACCTGGCAGGAGGTGCCACTGTTTGTTGCTGAAAGTTGCTATTTGGAGGAACATTTGACGGATCATAGTAGATGGTGACTGCTGAGATATCTTCGTTAATTTCTGCTGGTGTTGTAGAAGACTCTGCTGATATAATGGATGCTGATGTTGTAGAAGAAAGGGTCGTTGACATTTGATTTGTTGAAGTGATGGATGGAGCCACTGTTGATGATATTGATGAATTGGTCGGAATGATTGTTGCTGCAGTTGTAGGAGAATCAGGAATTGTTGTCAAAGGAATTGCTGGATTTGTAGGCGCCGTTGTTGAGATCTGAAGGATACCATCTTTGATAAGACTATCTATGCCACTTCGTAAGTTATCACACCCGTTGACTGCAATATTGCAATACCCACAACCGAGCTCACACCCGGGGAACATCTGGCATTCTAGAAGCTGAGCTTTAATTTCAACCAGAGGTGTTCGAATCTGTGCAACACTGGTGATCAAAGTAGAGTGCTTGCCCTCCTCAATGCCATTAATCCTTGGCCCACCATGGTTAGGCATAGGATTCTTGTTGACATTTGGAGGGGGTGCGAAGTTGAGGGCTTTGGAATCCACCAAATCTTGTACTTTCATTTGTAAAGCCCTGCATTTCTCAGTATTGTGGCCAGGTGCATTGGAGTGGAAAGCACATCTGGCGTTGATATCATAATTCCTTGGAAGATTGGAGGGATCTGGTGGTGCCAATGTCCTTAATTCAACCAAGTTGAGTTTTAGGAGTTGTGGCAATAAGGCAGCATAATGCATAGGGATAGGGTCAATCACCCTATTTGCCTGTGACGGTCTTTGCTGAAAAGGTCTTTGTTGTTGATTGCTGTTGTTGTTGTTGTAGGCTCTTTGCGACGGATACTGAACTTGCTGTTGATAATGTGGTTGTTGTTGTTGTTGATATGCTGGTTGCTGAGGAATAGGAGATGGAATAGTGACAGCTGCCACTGATCTATGAACATACTGAGGTCTGCCCCTGTTGGCATGAATGGCATTTGTCTCACCGATTCTTCTAGGTCCCACAAAAGGCTTCCTGGGAATACTGGATGAACTTGCACCATTATCAGAAATCTTACCCATCTTCAAAAGGCTTTCAATCCTTTCCCCAGCTATAACTACGTCAGCGAAACTGGTGGAAGAAAAGGCAGCTAGCCTATCAATATATGTTCCTTGCAGAGTATTCATGAACATGTCGGCCATTTCTCTTTCCGACATGGGTGGTTGGACAGCAGCAGCAAGCTGTCTCCACCTTTGGGCATATTCCCTGAAGCTCTCTCTGGAGGATTGAGACATTCCCATTAGTAGGGTCCTGTTAGGGGCCATGTCCAGATTGTATTGGTACTGCCTGATGAAAGCTTCAGCTAGGTCCTTCCAGCATCTGATAGTGGCCCTGGTCAAGTGTGAATACCACTCTCTTGAAGCTCCAGTCAAGCTATCTTCAAAGTAAAACATCCACAGTTTCTCATCCATGGTATATGCTTTAAGTCTCCCCAGGAAGGACTGTAAGTGAGTTCGTGGACAGGAAGTTCCATTGTACTTATCGAAGCATGGGGGTTTAAACTTGTGGGGAATCCTTACCCCATCCACTAACCCCATATCCATTACATCGAAGCCTAAGGAATTTTGGGACTCCAGAGATCTCAACTTCTCAGCAATTTCATCAAACCTTCTATCATAGACTTCATCTCCAGCTCCCATTATAGTAAACTGCTCCTCTTGAGGATCTTCTTGCAAGATCCTGCCTGCAGCAGTGTTGCCTGGTACGTTCCTTGGGATGTTGACTTCCGGATCTAGATGAGGTCCAAATACTGGTGGGTTAACATGAGGCTGACCTCCCTCATTATTACTAGTCCCTCCAGTCCCGAGATGAGGTTCCTCGGGGTTTTGTCTTTCTACCAATGCCCTTAACCTCTCTTGACTTTGGGCCAAGTTAGTCATTACAGTCATGAATTGGGCCATTTGGTTCCTCATCTCCACTCTTTCGTTAGCCATTTGAGTTCTGACCTCTGTCAGGTCCTGCTGTACTTGGTTCATTTGGATACCAGGAAGGTTGTTGCGAGTAGGATACCGGTGCAGACGGTTGAGAGGGAACACCCGGCGGCGAGCAATAATTCCTGAACCACAACAGAGTTAGTAACAAACAAACCAAAAACAAAAACCTACAAAACAAAACAAAAGTTAGTATGCAATGCAGTATGCTTATTTGTTTTCCACGGCATCCGGCTTGGTTCTTGGTTTTGACCTTTCCAGACCCCGAGGAAGATGCTTTGATGTTGTTGAGAAAAAGAAACCCCACAATCGAAACAAACTAAAATATATTACACATGGTGAACCATACATAGTTTGTTTTACAACATATGCCCCTGAAGGGTCAAAATACAACACAAAAGAAAAGGTTTTCAAATGAAAACAACAACAATCAAAAGGTCAGACATCAAGTCCAAACTCATCCTCCTTAACCTCCTTCAGAAGTGCCTCAGTCACTGGGCCAGCTGGATGCTCTGTAATGTTTCTGAAGAGGAGGTTTCTGGTGGTAATGGCAGTGGTCAGCTTCTTGTGCCTGTCCTGGTCCTTTGACCTCTTCAAACCAGCCCTGAGCTTCAACTCTGAAATCTCCTTCTGGGCTGCCAGCAAAGCTTTTTGTTGCTTCTTTTCATTGGCCTCTAACTGTTCAATCCTGGCCTGAGTTCTCTTATCTTCTTGTGTCCGGGCTTCAGTGATCCTGAGCCACCTGGCCTGGCTTTCCTGTAGATAAAGATCAGTCCTAGCCTTCTGAAACTTGGCCTCCTTGCAGGCATTCTTCAATATTTGTTCTCCAGCTCTTGCTTTCTTGATGCAGTCTTCTGTTTTCTCAATCTTGGCCAGATGCTCCACCTTAAGCTTCTCCAACCTCTCAATATCCAGACGACCATCACTCCTTTCCCAAAGGGTCTTCTTCAGAGCCCGAGACAGATTCTCATTCCTTTCCTTCAGCTTCTCAAACTCCTCTAGGCTGACAGTGGCTGCTGGCTGTGCTGTGGATGGTCCAGGTATATCCTCAATGGTGAAGGGCATCCTAGTAATCTGAGCTCTAGCATAGGACCAGTCATAGTACTGAGCTGAAGCAACATTATTGCACCTTCCAAAAATAGCCATCCCTTTTGTCTGGATGTTGTCCCAAGCCCAGGATGCTTGTCTGACAGCAGCTAGATTAGGTTTTATCTCACAATACAGGGTCTCAGCTAAATCTTGCATTTTAGGAGGGTGAACCAAAGCATAGCCCAGTTGTCTCTTAAACAACAAAGGATTGTAGTTGATGCAACCCTTTACTCCTATCATAGGTACATTTGGGTACTGCCCACAGCTGGTGATAATGTCTTTGCCTTTGGTGCTCTGGGTGCACCATCTGATGTCATCTGAAGACAAAGCAATGAGCCTCCTGGCCCAATTCTTCTGTTGGTGAGGGTTCAGGAATGCATCTGTCTTAGGTAGGTGTTTGAGCAGCCAAGTGTGAAACAGAGGAGCACAACATCTCACCAATTTCCCTCTTTATTTCTCATTCCTCTGATGAATGGAATAATAGAAATCTCCCAACAATGTGGGTACTGGGTTCCTCAGAAGAAAAAGATGAATGGCATTCTTGCTGATAAATTTGGGCTCATCTGCAAATAGTACAATCCCATATATGCTGAGGGCTAACAATGCACAAACTGCCCTCCATTCTCCCAAAGAGGCCTTCAGGATGGCCTGAGAAGTCAAGAAATCCAAGTGTAAACCAGGGATCCCAGCCTTTGTTGTCATGTTCTGCTCAATCAAAGTAGGCTCTAGGTACAGTGCTTTTGCCACTTCTCCATTGCTGGGAGAAGTCATCTCCGGGTTGAAAGGGATCCCACCCCTGACAAGCACTCCAATCAATGATGAAAATTCCTCCAACAGAGGTCCTAGCTGAAAGTCTGGGAAAGTGAAGCATCTCAAAGGAGGGTCATAAAACTGTAGGCAAGTGTGGATCATGCTCATCTGAGAAGGGTCCAGGTCCATAACCATATCCAGGATACCTCCATAATGCTCTCTGAATAATAGGATATGGTCAGGGGTGATAAGTGACTGGACCTGCCTGATGCCAGTCAGCACAGGCTCAAAGAAATGGTATGAAATGTTGCTTTTCCTGGGAGGAGCCATGACTGCTGATGAAGGGCTGAAGACAAGTGCTGATGAAAATCAAGACTGGTACTGGAGATGGGCTACTGATAGGCTGATGCTGGTGATGATGAAGATGACTGAAGCAAACAATAGCTGAAGCAGATAGCTGATGAAACAGAGGTCTATGCAGAAGAAGGGGTCAAAACCAAACCAGATATAATGTGGATACCCTGAAAAACAAATAAACAAATGTTAAATGATGCAATGATGATGTATGCAAATGATATGCAAAGGTTTGTGATCAAGCTGGATCTGATTACTGTCTTGGTATAAAGCCCCTGTATGTTCAAGAAGTCCAGATGGAGGTTCAGAAATCCGGTAACCAAGGTGGGGGACTCAAATAAAGAGTCACATTTCCAGGGTTAAATCACAAGAACTTTCCAAAATGAGGTACTCTTAAACAAAACAAGTATCAGGGTATGATGTGGCCAAGGGTACCTGCAAACCTGTAAACAGCCCAACCCCCTCACAGGTGGTGTTCTAGAACAAGGATCCTCAGACTTGGATCAGTTATGAGAAGTGTAAACACTTCTAACCCGCAGGTACAGTGTTTACAATAACCATAAAAGATCCTCCTCTAATTCACCCCAGTTTATGAAGGTCAATAATAAAGGTCATCCAGACTTTGCAGGCTTCCCAGATAGCCCTAGCACTACAGGAAATCTGTAGCACAGAGTTCTCAAAAAGAAACCCACGTCTGAACCGTGTTTCATATTCCCGCACCAGACCGAAATGGAATGGGAAAGAACATGAACCACTATAGCCTAGGTGTCACTCAGGTCCCAGGTATAGGGCCTTAACTCTCAATGAAACCCCACCCACCAAGACAGAAGAACAGATCCAGCAATGATAATGACAATATGAAAAATGAAAAAAACTGTAAAGAAAGCAATAAATAAGGCTGTACATAAAGCAATAAATAAAGAAACTATATAAACACAATTAGCACATAACACCCCAGTAAACACAAATCAAACAAGCGCTAGGAGGAACCCACAAAAGAACCAGAAGCCCTGGTTACAGTATAAGGGTCCCCAACAGAGTCGCCAAGCTGTCGCTTCCAAAGATTTGCATCCCGGTACAAGCGCGAACGGTCGGTGAAAGGAGAAAAGAAAAGAGTCGCCAGCTAGGCATTTTTATCCCGAAGGAAAGGTAATGCTGCATAAACCTAGAAAAGATGGATAAGACGGTCGCGAACCAGAGAAACTGAGAAAGGGGGTTGGTTACAACCTGGGAAGGTATTAGCACCCAGATTGTCCGCCGTACTCGACGGGATCCTCACTTAAAATATTTGTGTTTTAAAGGGGTAGTGTCAGTGCAATTTGTGTATCAAAGCTGGAAAGAATGCAAGTGTCAGTGTAAAAGAAATGTGAAGTGTATAAGAGAAGTGTCAGTGTAAGGACAAGAGTGAAATGCTCAAGACTATGAGGCTCAAAGAATAAGGCTGGAAAGAGGGGGAATATACAGAGACTTTTGTTCGATAAATGTTAAGTTATGCCTACGTATCCTCTCGTGCAATGAGGAAGTCAGAACACCGTAGTTCGACCCAAAGAGACTGAAAGATGAATTGACTTGTGAACTGTTCACTTGTCTATGCTCAAGTGTATGACCTGTCTGGCTCAGGTGCAAGCTGTCTTGCATTAGACGGAAGAAGCAAGTTCTCGTTTGTGAGTGAATGAGGTGAGAAAAGAATCCCGGAGGAGACGATTATTGCTTGCTTTTGGGTTTTTAATCTTTTATTGATTTTTGTGTTTGTCATAAGAAAATGAGCTTAAGCCTAAACCAGGGGTTAGTAAACTCATCACATCCTCCCTCTGATTAGGGGTAATGAGAATACCTTAAGTATGAGGTAAACATCTCACACTTAATCACCATGATGTAGGATTAAGATCATTAACTTACTTGTATTTATTTAGATGTGTTTGAAGTTTTTGTTTAGTGTTAAGTAATGAGTTTAAGCCATAATCAAGGATTTAATGGACCCATTACACCATCCTAATAGAAGGATAATAGATGAGAACATTTAAGCTGAGGAAGGCTCCTCAACTTAATCCATGATTAGGGATTAACCTCATGACAAAACAAAGCATTTATTAAATGGATTTTAGTTAATGGTAAGATTAAGAAGTGATTTTTAAGGTTTGTAAGACAACTTGAGGGGGACTTGTCCATTAACACTAGGGTTAGTCCTTCTTAACCAATTAAGGAAGAATTAGAACCCTAATGCAAGGCCCAAGTTACAAGCTTGATGTCTTGATGATTATTAAGTGGATTGATTAAAGGATTTAAACACATTAAGGGTTTAACACTTAGGATTAAAGTTATACACTCCATCCTAATAGAAGGATGCAGGCATAAGCTTAATCACAAAGCCTTAAAACCTTTAGGGTTTAGTCCCTGATTATGAGATGAGAAGAGAAGACTCAAGGATGAAAGAAAGGTAAAAGCTAAATGGGGGACTAATCAAACCCTAATTGTTATCATACTTGGAGATCCTAGGGTTTGTGAGGCTTAAGAGAGAAAGATCTTCAAAGAACCAACAAGGAGAGGAGCAGATGAAAGGAGAAAGAAGCAAAGAGAAGCAAAACAACTTGCTTCACTTAAGAAGACAAGTTGCTCAAAGAAAGAAAGTAAGGAGAGAGCATGAATGAGCAAGCTCACTCTAAGACAAAAACAAAATGCAGAAATGATGCAAGAGAGATGAGAAGAGATTGTGAGAAGTGAAGGCAAATCCACTTCTCAAAACAACTTACCACCTGAAAAGTTAGCAAAGAAATGAAATGCAATGCAAATGAGATGAAATGTCATGATGCAAACCAAATTCAGAAGCATTTACATGATGTTAATGATGATAATAGATGATACAAACATGAGGCAAGACATGAGAATGATCATACAAGGACATGGGTGCAGATGAAGCATACTTTGAACCATGAATGTACATGAAAAGTTATGAAATGCAATGGACATATAACATGGCAAATGGAAGATGCAATGATCAAACATGATTCTAACATGTCCTAGGATGTATTATGAATCATGTGGATGCACAAAATGCCATGGCAAGTCATTGGATGCAAGCAAATGAAAGATGGATGCAAAGGAGGGCACAAATTAGGGTTGCATGCATCATGCAATGCAAAAATCCAAAACCAGAAGCAAATGACATGATAAAAAATTGAAAATGCAATCAAAGATACCCTAAACCTATACAAGCTCACTGCCCAAAGGAGGGGGATCCAACTCTTAACCTAGTGCAAGTTATGAATTTCTCAAGATTACTAGGGTTTTGGGGTACCTCATCATGAAAAATGCAAAACAAATTGAAAATGGAAGATCAATTCAAACAAAATTTATCCTATAAACTACATGCCATGAAGGATACAATGCAATAAGAATCATCATCAAACTCTCAAGGATTAGGCATAATGGATTTTTCAAAGTTTGAGCCAAAATATTGCCTTAAAATGAATTTAATTCCAATGAAAATGATCAAAAGGCATCAAGAACAAAAAAGAAATTTGGTTTGAGGGTTTGATAATGTTTCTAAATGTTTCTAAATGCAATGTGAATTTTTTGTGATTTTTAAATACCTAAATGTATTTTTAATTAATTAATTTTCATTAACTAATTAAAAATAAACATTTAAATGATATAAAAATAATTTTTAATGCAAAAAATAAAAATAAAAATATTTTTGGGTTCTGAAAATTAATAAAATCTTTGACAAACATTTTCATAATTTTTAAATGATTTTAGCTATTTTAAATAATTTGTGCAAATTAAATACAAAATAAATGAAATTAAAATTAAAATAGGAGAAGTATGCAAAAGGAGAGGCCAGGATTCATTCTGGGTTTGAAAACTTTGACCACACGCCAAATCCAAGGGACAAAATTTAAACTGAACTAAACCTAATTAAAATATTAATTAATCCTGATTAATTATTAATGACATGATCTTAGCCACACACTCACACGCGGGAAAGCCAATCCAAGCGCCCAGATTCAAACTTGAAGCCCTAACCCTAATTACACATTAATGACTCTCAGGTCACCGGAGAAGAGCTCCGGTCGTCTTCTCCGGTGACCCCCTCACCTGAAAATTGCCAACTTCTTCCCTAGGTTATTTCTGGAGCTCTAAAGCTCAAGATTAACTCCTCTCACCTCCCTGAATCCAAATCCACTCTCAAAACAAATTTATTCTCACCCAAACTCAAGATTCGAAAGGAAGAACAAAAATGGCAGAAATTTCAGTCAATCAATACAAGCTCATTTCTACACCATTTTCAAAATTTCAAAGTTCAGTGTGATCAGTGGAGCATGCTTTATCATATTGTAACATTAAAAGAAGGTTCTGGAAAAATGAATTTCAGTGGCTACCTGAGATGAAGCTTTCACTCCAGGAGCTTTTTGACCAGTTCCTCGCTTCCAATCACCTCTACTGACCTCCCTCAAGAGTTTGCAAAGCTTGTTTGGAGTTTATTTTGGCTGGTTTGTGAGTTTGATGAAGTTCTGTTCAGTGAGGGGTGAGAATCGTGTTTCTGATTGAGGTGGTTTCAGGGACAAATGATGGTAGGGAAATGATCAGGGGAACATGTAGAGTGATTCTATGAAGTTTGTTTTGGTGTTTGATGCTTGTGTGCTGAGTTTCGAAGGAAAGTGCATGAGAGGAGAGTTTTGTGAACTATGGCTTATGAGAGAGATCAGGCTTGTGTGTGTTGTGTGTTGTGTCTCATTTGGTACATGTATCACACTTGGATAGGTCAGAGGAGTTGGTTTGGCCTAGCTTGATTGGTATGGGCCATTTTGCATAAAGTCAAGTCTAGGTGTAAGAGAGGTATGGGTCAATGGCAGGCCAAGGACAAAGGGGTGTCCTGCGCAGCAAGGATTGAGGAGAGCCATAGAATCAGTCTTGAGGCCAATTAGCAAGTGGATTAGGGTTTGTGAGATGTTTTGCAACTTTGTGATCTTTTGGCCCTTTTGTGATTACTTGAAGCATAAGTCATGAAAATGGACAAACCCTTGGTGAATTCTGATTTTTAGGTATTGGTTTATGTTTGTGCAAAGGTTAGAAGTCCATTTGAAGTCACATTTTGCCTTGGCAAGGGGTTTTGCAACTTTGCCTCTTTGGTGCAAGACTTGAAATTATGTGGTTTTTCCCAACTTTGACAAGCCATAACTTTTGATCCAAAATGAATTAGAATGAGTTCTTGTACTTTTTGAAAAGGGAATGATCCATTCTACAACTTTCATGACCAAAGTTTTCTCATTTGAAGCATTTTTGAATCAATTTGAGGAGGTTGAAAAACTTTCCCAAAATGGCAAGTTTACATTACAAGTCACTTTCCCAAAAAGGCAATTTTGCAAATGGCTTGAAATTATTCAATCTTGTGAACTTCTAACACCTTCTATGATCAAATAAAGATCATACACATTCAAAATGATGAAGAACACTCTTTGGTTGGGTCATTGGGGGCCTTAGATGCCCTGATTTTACACTGACTTGCTCAAGAAGTCATCTATTGATCAGATACCTTCCCCATTGAATTTCTTCATGAAAATTGATATGCATGATCCCTATACCATATAGAGACCAACAGAAACAAGAATGACCAAAAAATTTGGATTTATGGCCTCTGAAACCAAAACCCTAATTCTAGGTCATCTGTGCAGTTAAACCTGGCTCTGCTTCCATGCCTTTCTCAATTCTTGTGATTCTTTGACTTTATTGACTTTGTGGGGATATAATATGATACTTGGGCATACATGGACCCCTTTGAAGTGATTGATGACCTTTGGAGTGGCTCAAATGGCTCTTGGAGGTCTCAGATCACAAACCTTAGATGCAGATGACTTTGAATCAATGCAGTGAAGCAAATATGCAATATGAGATGATGTGATTGAACTTATGCATATGAAAAGATCACAAGCAATGGTGAAATGAGTGAGGGCAAATTTGGGGTGTTTACAATTGCGAGGCCTAGGCTGGCTCTGAAGTTGATTTTGAGGTCCTCTACCATGAACTTGCAGATTTGGACGAGGAGGAGTCCAGGGTTCCTGATATGGTGCTCTGAGCATCGCTTGTTGTCCGTAAGAGTAGCCAGACCTAGGAACGGATGATCTCTGAGAAGATGTTGGTCAAGAATATTCGATATTTTCCATGACTGCATTGATGTCATACCCTTCTTCCCCTTGAGAGCTAACAACAGACTCATCTTCACTAGCTGGGATGTTTGAAGAGTCTTGGATCTTTCCACTCTTGAGCAAAATCTCCATGCGCACTCCAACTTTTATCAAATCAGAGAAGTTTGATGTCCCAATGCTACTCATTCTTTCAAGGTACGAACCTTGCAAGGTGTCCACGAACAAGTCAACCAATTCTCTGTCTGAAAGTGGTGGT
The DNA here is from genome assembly GCA_963966055.1 of Lathyrus aphaca. Lineage (NCBI taxonomy): Eukaryota > Viridiplantae > Streptophyta > Magnoliopsida > Fabales > Fabaceae > Lathyrus > Lathyrus aphaca. Next base: position 485,396,132 of record OZ014520.1, on the reverse strand, counting down.
TGCACTTGGGCTGCCAATTCTCTTCACCGCTGAGCATATTCTCTGAAAGATTCACCAGTCCTCTGAGATAGGCTTTCCAGGTGCGTGCGGCAGGGTGCCATGTCCACATTGTACTAGTATTGCTTTACGAAAGCTCTGGATAAATAATTCCAAGATCGGATACGACTGCTTTCCAAATCCATATACCAACTTAAGGATGCACCGCTCAAACTGTCCTGGAAATAGTGAATCATCAACTCATCGTTGCGGGCATAAGAATTCATTTTTCTGCAGAACATCACCAAATGACGCTTCGGGAAACTGAAACCAGCGTACTTCTCGAACTTCGAACTTTTGAAATCTGGAGGAATGACAAGACCAGGCACCAAACTGTAACACGGTGGGAGAACTGACTTTAGTTAAATGTTGCGGATAGCAAGAGTCGCCACCGACTTTTATTTTATCCAAAGGAAAGGGCATAAAATAACAGGAAAGACCTTAAAAGATTTTTGCGTTCGGGGGGTAGGTTATGTAAAGGGAAGGTGTTAGCACCCTTTACATCCATGGTTATCCATGGGCTCTTAGTTACTTAGCTCACTTTAAAATGTTTTTGAGAAGTGTAGTGTGTGATTAAAAATTTTCTTAAGTACTTTATAATGACCCTTGTACGGATATATATAAAGACTTTGTTTTGAAAATTGTTTGAAAATGTGAAGTGTTTTTGAAATGTTTTGAAAAGGTGAGCAAGTACATAAGAGGAACCTACCCTAAGTTAAATCTTTCTGTTCTTATATGTTCTTTCAATGGTAAGACTATCCCTATTATTAAGGAATAGGTAGTCATTACCTTGGATGGAAGAAGGGACAAGTGAAGGGACATCTGTGATTAGGCAACTGTAAGGTGTATTAGCAATTCGAAGGGACTTATCATCTTTTATTCGAAAAGGGACAAAATCATTTACGAAGGCAACCATGAAGGGACTTGATCTTATAATTCTTTAAAGGGACAAGATGATATTAATGAGATAAGGGACTTTGCTTTGTACACCTTACTTGACCTTTTTATTTAGGCAACATGAGGGATATCCTTAAGAAGTGAGATGGCGATCAAAGATCGACTTACGTGTGTGCATGTACAAATTCAAATATTTATCTTATAATTAGTGATCTAGGTTAATTTTAAAGTACAAACATGTTTTTCACTCCCTAATTTACTAACCATGGCAATTTAAATAAATAATAAAAATTCTACCACTATTACATAATTTGCACAATTACATTATAATAATAATAAAATAATTTAAATAAATAAGCATATAATAAATAAATAAATAAATAGGTTAGTAATAACAAAAAAAATAAATATAAAAGAGGTTAGTATAATAATATAATATAGAAAACAAATTAAAAGTTCAAATTTAAATAAATAATCATTTTTTAAGAATTTTAAGAAAAAAAGAAATAAATAATAATAATTATATACTTATAAATATGATTAATAGTTTAATAAATTAATTATATATACATATTAGAATTATTTAATAATTATAATTATAAAAATAAGAAATTTAAAATCATAAAAGAAAATTAGGGTTTTTAAAATAAATTAAGGTTTATAAAGAAAAAATTAGGTTTTACATATAAAAATATTAAAGTTTATAAGTTAATCTAAATATAATTAATGAATTTATATACAAAAAAAATATATATGTACATATTAGAAATATTTAATAATTATAAACAAACATAATAAGAAATTAAAATTATAAAAGAGAATTAGGACTTTGGATTATTTATAAAAATAAATTAGGGTTAATTATTTAATCTAAACTTAATTAAATTATTTATACAAAAAAAATACATACAATATTAATAATATAAACATATAATGAAATAAATATAAATAATAAAGTTAGAATTTTTAAAATATAAGTTTTTTTTTTATATATAAGAAAATAATATATAACATTTTATTTTAGACATTTATTATTAATTAGATTAATTAAATATAATATAAACAAAACCAAATAAATGAAAAAAAATGAGAAAAAGAACATACCTGGGGCTGGGATTCGAACCCAGGCCCTAGTGTCGCTCCCACCAAATGAGGCCCGGTCAAATGGGGTACAAACGCGAACGGTCGGCGAAAGAGAAGAAATGAATAAAGTCGCCAGCTAGGCATTTTTATCCTGAAGGAAAGGTAATGCTGCATAGACCTAGAAAGATATGGATAAGACGGTTGCGAACCAGAGAAACTGAGAAAGGGGGTTGGTTACAACCTGGGAAGGTATTAGCACCCAGATTGTCCGCCGTACTCGACGGGATCCACGCTTGAAAGATTTGTGTTTAAAGGGGTAGTGTCAGTGCTATTTTGTGTATCAAAGCTGGAAAGGATGCAAGTGTCAGTGCTGGAAGAAAGTGAAGTGAAATATGTGAAGTGTCAGTGTAAGAACAAGAATGAAATGCTCAAGATAATGAGGCTAAAAGAATAATGCTGGAAGGAGGGGAAATATAAAGAGACTTTTGTTCGATAACTGTTAAGTTATGCCTACGTATCCTCTCGTGCAATGAGGAAGTCAGAACACCGTAGTTCGACCCAAAGAGACTGAAAGATAAATTGACTGATGAACTGCTTGCTTGTCAATGCTCAAGTGTATGACCTGTCTGACTCAGGTGCTAACTGTCTTGCATTAGACGGAAGAAGCAAGTTCTCGTTTATGAGTGAATGAGATGAGAAAAGAATCCCGGAGGAGACGATTATTGTTTGTTTTTGATGTTTTCAGTCTTTTATTGATTTTTGAGTTTGTCATAAGAAAATGAGCTTAAGCCTAAACCAAGGGTTAGTAAACTCATCACATCCTCCCTCTGATTAGGGATAATGAGAATACCTTAAGCATGAAATAAACACCTCACACTTAGTCACCATGATGTAGGATTAAGATCATTAACCTATTTGTATTTATTAGATGTTTTTGGTGTTTTGTTTAGTGTTAAGTAATGAGTTTAAGCCATAATCAAAGATTTAATGGACTCATTACACCATCCTAATAGAAGGATAATAGATGAGAACATTTAAGCTGAGGAAAGCTCCTCAACTTAATCCATGATTAGGGATTAACCTCATGACAAAACAAAACCTTTATTAAATGGATTTTAGTTAATGGTAAGATGAAGAAGTGAATTTTTGGGTTTGTAAGACAACTTGTGGGGGACTTGTCCATTAACACTAGGGTTAGTCCTTCTTAACCAATTTAAGGAAGAATTAGAACCCTAATGCAAGGCCCAAGTTACAAGCTTGATGTCTTAATGATTTATTAAGTGGATTGATTAAAGGAATTAAACACATTAAGGGTTTAACACTTAGGATTAAAGTTATACACTCCATCCTAATAGAAGGATGCAGGCATAAGCTTAATCACAAAGCCTTAAAACCTTTAAGGTTTAGTCATTGATTATGAGATGGGAAGAGAAGACTCAAAGATGACACAAAGGTAAAAGCTAAATGGGGGACTAATCAAACCCTAATCATTATCATACTTGGAGATCCTAGGGTTAGTGAGGCTTAAGAAAGAAGGAGATCTTCAAAGGCCACCAAGGAGGAATAAGATAGAAAAGAGATGAGATGAGAAGAGAAAAGAGGAAAAGAGAGGCACAAGTGAGCAAGCTCACTAAAAGACAAGTAAAAATGCAGCAAGTATGTAAAATGATAAAGTGAGAAGAGGTAGTAGGTGAAGGCAAATCCACCTCCCAAACAAACTTACCATTAACCTGAAAAGTTAGTACAAGATGCATAAGGGAAGAAAATGAGATGAAACAATGCATATGGATGGGCAAAGGCCAAAGTCAAAAACATACACATGATGAAAATGATGTCAAGAGATGGTGCAAAGTCATACAAGATGCATATATGTGAGCATACAAGAGAATGGAGGTATATGGAGCATGCTTTGGACCATGAAAGTTCATGAAAGTTTGTGAAATGCAATGAAGGTATGACATGTCAAATGAATGATGCAATGATCAAACATGATTCTAATATGTCCTAAGATGTCTTATGAATCATGTGGATGCCCAAAATGTCATGGCAAGTTCTTGAATGCAAGCAAATGAAAGATGAATGCAAAGGAAGGCAAGAATTAGGGTTTATGCATAATATGCAACACAAAACTCAAAATCAGAAGCAAATGACATGATAAAAAATTGAAAATGGGATCAAAGGAACCCTAACCCTACACAAGTTCACTTCCCAAGGGAGGAGACCTAAATCTAAACCTAATGGAAGTGATGATTTTCCTAAGTCAACTAGGGTTTCAAAGCACCTCAAAAGGAAAAATGCACATCAAATTGAAAATAAAAGATAAATTCAAACCAATTTTACCCAAAAAACTACATGCTATGAAGGATGCAATGCAAGAAGAACCATTATCAAACTCTTCATGGTTAGGCAGAATGAATTTTTCTAAGTTTGAACAAAAATATTGCCTTTAAACAACTTTTATTCCAATGAAAATTATCAAAATACATCAAGTACCAGAAAGAAATTTGTTTTGAGAGTTTGATAATGTTTCTAAATGTTTTAAAATGCAATGTGAATTTTTTGTGATTTTTAAATACCTAAATGCATTTTTAATTAATTAATTTCCATTAACTAATTAAAAATAAACATTTAAATGATTTAAAAATAATTTTTAATGCAAAAAATAAAAATAAAAATATTTTTGGGTTTTGAAAATTAATAAAAGGTTTGACAAAAATTTCAGAAATTTTTTAATATGTTTTGCTATTTTTAAAAATTCGTGGAAGTTAAATACAAATAAAATGAAATAAAATGAAATTAAAGAGAAGGTATGCAGATCCTAGGGCTGGTATTCAAACCTGGGGGTCAATGGTTGACTGCGCGCGCAAACTGAGGGTCAGGATTGACTCTGGTCAAATTATTTTATTAATCCTAAATTAACCTAATTAAAATGAATTAAGAGTTAATTGTGAAATCTGAGCCATCCATCCACTAATTAAAACACGCATCCAAGGGTTCACATCTAATCTGGCACTTAAACCCTAATTAGGGTTAATGACTTTCAGGTGACCGGAGGGAAGCTCCGGTCATCTTCTCCGGCGAAGCAAAAACCCTAAAACATGCTACAGGCCACCATTCATCAAATTGAACACAGGGAAATGATCCTCTACCCAAACCCCATTCAAATCACCCCTCAACCAACATTTATAACCCAAGAACAGAGGGAATCGAAGCAAACAAAATTCACGGGTGAAATTTCAGAGAGCAACCAAATAGTCATTTCTTCACCATTTTTAATTCTGAAGATATCAGCATGATCAGCATAACATATACTTTCATTTTGTAACAAAAAATACAAGCTCTGAAAAGTTTGATGTTTGAAGCTACCTGAGGTGATGAACTGTGAATGTGGACTTTCAAAGCTCCTCCTTCGTGCAAAGAGCCTCCTCTGATCCTCCTGAAGCTAGTGGGATGCTTCAAAACTCTTGATGTTGGCTAGTTTGCAAGTTCCAGTTCTGGTGTAGCAGAAATGGAGGGTTAAGCATATGATGTTTCAGGCTGTTTCCATGGTGGATTCTTGTTCAGTGGATGATTTGTGACTTGTTGGTGAAAGAAAAATGGAAGTTTGATGGCTATGTGAAAAGTTTCGAAGAGGAGAAGTTTTTGACAGTTTTTGTGCAAGCTGGATTGTGTCTTGTTTCAATGCTGAATGAGTTGCTATATCACTCCCATAATGTTTGAGTAGGCTATGGAGCAGGTTAGTAGAGGCTGCTGATCACTATTCCAAGAGCATGGGAGAAATTGCAAAAAGTCAAGGTTTGGTGTACTTGAGGTATGGCAAGGTGCAGAGATGGTTTCATGGTTTGTACTGCATCAACTGAGTTCAAGGATGACTCTTGGATCAATTGTGGTGAGCTGTATGGCTTGGATCACAAGTTTGAAGTGATTTTGCATTTTGGCAACTTGTTACATTTTGTGACTTTTGGTCATAGACATGTGACACTCTTTGCTGAATTTTTGTTATGATAGGTTACATGATGTTATGGTGATGTCTTGAAATCAGTTAGAGACCATACAAAACCTTGGGGATCAATTTTGCAAGAGATCCTCTTTTTGGACTTTATGGAAAATGGCTTATGGTAGCTTGGAATTCAAAGCATGAAAGTGAGAAACTTCTTGGGAAAATCTGAATTTTGTGCCATACATGATGTTTGTGTATTGGTTAGAGGCTGATTTGAAGTCACATAGATGCTTGGCATGAGAATTTGCAAGTTTTCCCTTTTGTGCAAAAGTGAAGATTTAGTGATTTTATCCAACTTTGCCAAGCCAAAACTTTTGATCTAAAATGAATTAGGACGAGTTCTTGTACTTTTTGAAAATGGGAGGATCCAATATACAACTTTCATGACCAAAGATTTTTCATTTGAAGCATTTTTGAATCAAAAAGAGGAGGTTGAAAAACTTTCCCAAAATGACAAGTTTTCATTACAAGTCACTTTCCCAAAAAGGCAACTTTGCAAATGGCTTGAAATTATTCAATTTTGTGAACTTCTAACATCTTCTATGATCAAATAAAGATCATAAACAATCAAAATGATGGAGAACACCCTTTGGTTGTGTCATTGGGGGCCTCAGATGCCCTGATTTTGCACTGACTTGCTTAAGAAGTCATTTCTTGATCAGATGCCTTCCCCATTGAATTTCTTCATGAAAATTGATATGCATGATCCTCATATTATATAGAGACTAATAGAAACAAGAATGACCAAAAAAATTGGAGTTATGGCCTCTGAAACCAAAACCCTAATTCTAGGTCATCTGTGCAGTTAAACCTGGCTCTGCTTCCATACCTTTCTCAGTTCTTGTGATTCTTTGACTTCCTTTGACCTTGTGAGGATATAATATGATGCTTGAACACACATGGACCCTCTTGAGATGATTGAAGACCTTTGGAGTGGCTCAAATGGCTCAGGGATGGCTCAGATCACAAATCCTAGATGCAGATGGCTTTGAATTAATGCAGTGAAACAAAAATGCAATATGAGATGCTATGGTTGAACTTATGCAAATGAAAAGAGTCACAAGCCATGGTGTGAATGGGTGAGGACAAATTTGGGGTGTTTACAGCTGCCCCTATTCAAGCATGAGTTAGCTGGGCAGGATGTAAGCGACGGGCTTAACAGGCAAACAAGATAACTTGTGGTTGAATACCAAAGACAGTCCAAAATTTGCACTCACAGAATGAAGAAGAAAAGGGATATAGATTGTAAAAGAAAATAAAGTATGTTTAAAAAGTGCGGGCGACGGATGACGACCGTCGAGCAGAGGACGACTGCTGGGGATGAAGCGATGCCGGGGACGACCGACATGCTGGGGAAACAAAGGGATCTTGATGGGGACGACCATCAAATAAGGTAACAAAGATTCTATGGGGATTTTTGAAGGTAAATGATGGGGACGACCATCGGGTTGAAGAAACATATGATGAGGGACTGTTATATAAGGTGAAGGACGATCACCTAGCAGGGGACGGCTGCTCTGTTGGGGATAAGATGAGGGACGATCATCTAAGGTGAAGGACAATCACCTGGAAAGGTACGGTTGCCAAAAAGTATCGCGACATAGGACGAATGCCGGATAGAAAAGGTCGACGATGGGGACGGCCATCGGATAAGCATGATGAAGGTCGATCATCAAGAGGTGAAGGACGATCACCTAGCAGGGGACGGCTGCTCTCGGGTTTATCATGATATAGGACGAATGTCAGATAACAAAATCAACGACGGGGATGGCCATCGGATAAAATGATGAAGGACAATCATCGAGAGGTGAAGGACGATCACCTAGCAGGGGACGGCTGCTCCGAAAATATCACGACATAGGACGAATGTCGGATAAGAAGGGGTTCTAATGAAATAGAGACTCCACTGGGGATGATGAAGGACGATCATCAAAAGGGTGAAGGACGATCACCTGGAAGGGTACGGCTGCCGAAAATATCATGACATAGGACGAATGTCAGATAGAAAGGAAATAGTTTATCAAGATTTGCCAGGAATTCTTTTGGGGAATTGGTAGACACAGACAAGTGTCTAGTTTCATGAAGATATAAGTGTTTGACACGGTGTATAGATTAAAGATGCGGACGAGCATCCTTAAGACTATGATACGGACGAGTATCAGTAGAAACAAACGCTTGATGCATGTTCAGAGATGATGATACGGGCGAGTATCAACTGGTTAACAAAGAACACAGACGAGTATCGACTCTGAGGGGATTTGAGTGGTATACCCGAGATACGGACGAGTATCTGAAATAAGTAAACATGGGTGAGACACATACGAGTGTTCAACTTGCTGGGGAGAGCACGACACAGACGGGTGTCGGAAGAAGCGTATTATAAACAAGTATTTGGTTTACAAAGTGTTTAGGTAACTATGCTAGGGGAGGTGACACAGACGGGTGTCAGAGAAGCATAGATACATGTAAACATGTGTTCGTGAATGCAAAGGGGGCGCTTTGGCTTTCTGCTGGGGATATGACGCAGACGAGTGTCAAGAAGCATCTGTAATGTATAAGTATCTGTTTGTAGAGAACGCCCAGGCGACTTTACTGGGGAATGATGACACAGACGAGTGCCAAAAGGAGCATGTATCTGTATTTGTGAGTGTAAAGGAAATGCTTTAGCTTTCTGCCGGGGAGTTTGGGAAATATTTTGTACATTGTTGATGGAATATCAGTATTTACAAGTGCTTAGTTCGACACATGGCTTATGATTTATGCAATATGTTTGATTTTTGCCGTAATGCTCCGTATTAGACGGAATGCTATGCTCTGTGGGGAAATATGATGCAAATGCTATGATCATGCAAAAGATACCAATCCGGGATTCGGATCCCCTTGCTGTGAAGATCTTCGGTTGATCTTCTTGAAGTGATATCCCAGCTGGGGATGAGATCATTGGTAGATCTGACATACATGACTCTGCTTGGGGAAATAGATCACTAATAGACCTATCTTGGTAATGAGGGACCCAGCTGGGGTCTGTATAAGCTTTCGTCGCTCTGTCGTGAGATCTTCAAGCGTTGCTCTTCTGGATATAAGTTAACTCTGTGGGGGCTGGTTCCCTGTCTAGCACTCGGCTGGGGAAGAAGAAAGATCACTGAAAGATCCTCCTAGAGATTTCTGTGGGGATCTTGCTGAGGATGATACTTGACAACTCAGCTGGGGATATGAGCACCTTCTGGTACTGCTCTTGAAGGAAATGTTGGAGAAGTGATGCCTGGCAACTCTGATGGGGAGAAAGTATCTCTGGTGCTGTTTAGAAGGTGTGCTGAGGAAATAATGATTTGGCAGCCTACTGGGGAGAAGCTTTCATGCCCCATGTTGTGCTTTGAATGCCTGCGATCCTGTATGACCAAGAAACATACAAGTTCCCCGAGGTATCCGTTTCTGGATTCCGTCATAGGAGTTTAGACACTCCCGGGAGCAAATATATTTCCTGTAAGCACGTATTTTTAGAAGGGAAGCATCTGTATTTATGCAATCAATATCTTAAGGAAATCAGACATTTTGCAAATGAAAAATAAAATGTACGAGACAAGATATGACTGAAAATCTGATTTTATTAATTTATGCGCCCTGAATTGGCAAGATACAGTCAAAGAAACAGATCCCCTGAAATGAGGAGATCGTTACAAATTGAGAAACAAAAAGACAGTGGCAATGTTGATGACGTTTCAAGGAGCTTCCCTTTTGCTATGACTTGTATGACATTTGACCTTCTTCTCATCTTGCTTTCTGAGGGAGGCTGATTCTGACCGATGCTTTAACCTTTCGAAGCTTGCCATGTTGTAAACGATACAGGTGAATTCAGAATGCAGTTGTTCGCTTATTCCCTTATTTTGCGTGGATCGCCCTTTCGGGTTTTCAATCCACCGGGATACCCATTCTTGCCTGAGTTGTCCAATGGGGCTTTTCAACTCAGCGGGTGTACATCTTTTTATTCATTTTCCCTTATTTTTTCCCGAGTCTTTCATTCTATTTTTGGCTCGCCGGGATGCCCTATTTTTGCCTGGACTTACATTCTGTTTTTATGTCCAGCGGGTCATTTTATGCGAAGTATTTTTTAACTGCATCTGAATTCACAGGGGACAGGAAGTCTTCACCATCCATAGTACTGAGCATCAGTGCTCCACCGGAGAAAACTTTCTTTACTATGAACGGGCCATCGTAATTCGGAGTCCACTTGCCCCTGTGGTCTGTATGAGGAGGGAGAAGTCTTTTCAACACAAGATCTCCTACTTGGTACTCTCGAAGCCTGACTTTCTGATCGAAGGCTTTCTTCATTCTCTTCTGATATAACTGCCCATGACAGATTGCAGCTAATCTCTTTTCTTCAATCAAGCTCAGTTGTTCGTATCGGGATCGGACCCATTCTGCTTTGTTCAATTTGACATCCATCAGTACCCGCAGGGAGGGTAATTCAACTTCAACAGGTAGGACTGCCTCCATACCATACACAAGCTGATACGATGTTGCCTCGGTGGATGTTCTGATTGACGTTCGGTACCCATGCAAGGCAAACGGTAGCATTTCATGCCAGTCTTTGTAGGTGACCACCATCTTCTGTACAATCTTCTTGATATTCTTGTTAGCTGCCTCTACAGCGCCATTCATCTTTGGCCTGTAAGGAGAAGAATTGTGGTGTTGGATCTTGAAGTCCCGACACAGTTCTGCCATCATTTTGTTGTTCAAGTTGGAACCATTATCCGCAATGATTCGCTCGGGCACTCCATACCGACAGATGATGTCTCTCTTTAGAAATCGGGCTACCACTTGCCTTGTGACATTTACATAAGAAGCTGCTTCGACCCACTTGGCAAAATAGTCAATGGCCACCAGGATGAATCTGTGGCCATTTGAAGCAGTCGGTTCAATCTTGCCAATCATATCAATGCCCCACATGGCAAAGGGCCAAGGTGAAGACATCACATTCAAAGGATTGGGAGGCACATGCACTTTATCCGCATAAATCTGGCATTTATGGCATTTTCTAGCATAGGCACAATAGTCTGCATCCATTGTGATCCAGTAGTAGCCTGATCTTAACAACTTTTTAGCCATGGCATGCCCTCCCGCATGGGTACCAAAGGATCCTTCATGCACCTCGTGCATCAACAAGTCTGCTTCTGCCTTATCAACACATCTGAGAAGTACCATATCAAAGTTTCTCTTGTACAAGGAACATCAGTATTCAGGAAGAAACTACCAACTAGCCTTCTCAAAGTTTTCTTATCATTGGAAGATGCCCTAGGTGGGTATGTTTGATCCTCCAAGAAGCATTTGATGTCATGAAACCAAGGCTTATCATCTTTAGCAAGGTCTACTGAGAATATGTATGCTGGTCTGTCAAGTCTGGATACTGAAATCCGAGGCACAAAGTTGACAGCTTGAACTTTGATCATGGATGAAATGGTAGCCAGAGCATCTGCAAACTGGTTTTCATCTCGAGGGATATACTCAAGTTTGACTGTTGTGAAGAAAGTCAATAACCTCCTTGTATAATCCCGGTAAGGTATCAGATGATCTTGTTGGATGTACCATTTGCCGTTGGTTTGGTTAATTACCAGAGCTGAATCTCCGAACACAGTCAATGTCTTGATCCTGAGGTCAATGGCTTCCTCAAGACCCATAATGCAAGCTTCGTATTCAGCTTCGTTGTTAATGCAGTTAAAGGTGAGTTTTGACGAAAAAGGCATGTGAACTCCCTTAGGTGTAATGAGTACTGCACCAACACCACGACCATTCATATTAACAGCCCCATCAAACATCATAGTCCACTCTTCTTCAGGGTCAGGCCCCTCAGTGTGAATATGCTCTTCGTGATATTTTGCTTTTATGAACATGATGTCTTCATCGGGGAAGTCAAATCTCATAGGCTGGTAATCATCAATGGGTTGCTCAGCAAGATAATCAGACAATACACTGCCTTTGATGGCCTTTTGGGATGTGTACTGAATGTCATATTCTGTGAGGATCATTTGCCATCTTGCAACCCGTCCGGTAAGTGCTGGCTTCTCAAAGATGTACTTAACTGGGTCCATCTTGGAGATCAACAAAGTGGTGTGGGTCAATATATACTGCCTTAGTCGGCGAGCAGCCCACGCTAAAGCACAGTAAGTTTTCTCGAGCAGTGAATAACGTTGTTCACAGTCGGTAAACTTTTTGCTTAGGTAGTATATTGCATACTCTTTTCGACCAGACTCGTCATGCTGGCCCAACACACACCCCATTGACTCTTCTAATACTGTCAAGTACATGATTAGAGGTCTTCCTTCAACTGGAGGCATAAGGATTGGAGGCTCTTGAAAGTATTCCTTGATTTTGTCAAAAGCCTTTTGGCAGTCTTCATTCCACCTGACCGTTTGCTCTTTTCTTAGTAATTTGAACAAGGGTTCACAGGTTGCTGTAAGGTGAGATATGAACCGTGAAATGTAGTTCAATCTGCCTAAGAACCCTCGAACTTCTTTTTCAGTCCTAGGTGCAGGCATTTCTTGAATGGCTTTGACTTTGTCAGGGTCAACTTCAATCCCTTTTTCACTTACAATAAATCCCAGCAGCTTACCGGATCGCACCCCAAATGTGCATTTGTTGGGGTTTAACTTCAGTTGGTACTTCCTCAGACGCTTGAATAACTTCAACATATTCACCAGGTGGTCTTCTTCCGTGAGGGACTTGGCAATCATGTCATCCACATAACACTCAATTTCTTTGTGGATCATGTCATGGAATAATGTTACCATAGCCCGTTGATAAGTAGCACCAGCATTCTTCAGTCCAAATGGCATCACCTTATAACAGAACGTGCCCCAGGGTGTGATGAAAGTTGTCTTCTCCATGTCTTCAGGTGACATTTTGATCTGATTGTATCCTGAAAATCCATCCATGAAGGAGAACACCGAGAACTGAGCCGTATTATCAACCAATACATCAATGTGAGGTAAAGGGAAGTCATCTTTCGGGCTGGCTCTGTTCAGATCCCGGTAATCCACACACATCCTCACCTTGCCGTCTTTCTTAGGCACATGTACAATATTAGCAACCCATGGCGGATAGCTAGTCACAGCAAGGAAACCGGCGTCCCACTGCTTTTGTACCTCTTCTTTTATCTTCATTGCCATATCTGGGCGAGTACGGCGCAACTTCTGTTTTACTGGCGGGCAGTCTTCTTTCAGCGGCAGCTTGTGCATGACAATGTCGGTGTCCAACCCTGACATATCTTGATAAGACCAAGCAAAAACATCCACATATTCTCGAAGCATGGCAATCAGTTGCTCTTTCACTGAATTTTGTAAGCAGGCCCCGATCTTGACTTCTTTCACTTCTTCTTCTGTACCAAGATTAACCGTTTCGACCTCCTCCTGATGAGGAGTGATAACCTTCTCCTCTTGTCTCAACAATCTAGCCAGCTCTTCAGGTAGCTCATAATCTTCTTCAACCCCTTCATCAGCTTGATTGATTGGATTGTCAAAGTCATACGAAGTCATAACGGTGTTGTTGTCGGTGCAATCTGGAGGGCACTTTCTGCAAGGGTTTAGATTTGTTCATTTTAGTGATCGGTTTTATCTTATTTAGAAAAAGTGGAAATGAAGTTATTTATTTTGAAAAACATTTCCATTTTATTTTTGTACAAAAAGTGAAAAATGAAAAACAGTGAGCGAAAAAGAAAAGACTCATTTGCAAAAGATGTCCTGATATTCATTAATTTAATCTTTGCACAAAATACAAGATGGCCCGATTACAAAATAAGTCTTGACATCTTGGGCAAGATGCAAGACTTGATGCATGCTTTAAAATACAGGAAATAATAATTACTCTGCAGGAGTAACCCTTATAATTTCCTGGGAAGACCAGTTTGAGACATGGCTCCCCGGGGTCCTTGGACGTATCCAGCTCTCCAGGTTGCGCTCATCTTCCGACTCATCTTCCAAAATGTTCACAACATCCGGGGTGAGCATTCCCCCGCTGACAAACTTGGGCTCCTTGGCAGCCTCTGATTGATCTTGTTGAGTTGGTTTGTAACCCAACCCAAATCGGTCTTCTTTCTTCTCCACGGGCAACAGCTTGCCCCAGCCTTGGGCGGTACCTTCCTCAATAACCTTCCGGGCTTGCTGGTATGATGTTATGGAAGTTCCCAGTACAGCAGATGCTTCATTAATGTTCAAGGCCTCAAACCCTTGGCTCATGGTTTCATGGATCTCTCCATCCATTTCAATGTACTTATACGTAGCCAGCTGGCTAACAAAGATGTCCTCCTGCCCACAGATGGTGATGATTTGGCCTTCCCACTCGAATTTCAACTTCTGGTGAAGGGTAAATGTAACAGCGCCAGCGGCGTGGATCCAGGGTCTACCCAACAGACAGTTGTAGGCCGGCTGTATGTCCATCACAAAGAAGGTAGTTTTGAAGGTCTGCGGGCCAATCAACACAGGCAGATAAATCTCACCAAGCACTGATCTTTTAGAGCCATCAAATGCTCTCACCACCAAATTACTCGGACGCAATTCCAAGCCATCATACTCCAGCTTCACTAAGGCTTTCTTTGGTAGGACATTGAGGGATGACCCCGTGTCCACCAGTACATGAGATAGAACAGCACCCTTGCACTCCAAGGTGATATGTAAAGCCTTGTTGTGGCTACGTCCCTCTGTTGTTAAGTCAGCATTGGTACAGCCCAGTCCATGACTGGTGTTGACATTCGCAACCACAGTTTCTAGCTGATTAACAGTAATCTCCTCCGGCACGTATGCTGCGTGCAGGACTTTCAACAGTGCGTTCCTGTGAGCTTCAGAACACATCAACAGTGATAATATGGAGATTTTTGAGGGAGTTTGGTGAAGCTGATCCACCACCTTGTAATCACTTCTTCTTATGATTCTCATAAACTCGTCTACATCTTGTTCAAAAGATGTCTTCTGAGTTTCTTTGGTAGTCGGCTCTTCAGGTACCACACTCTTTCCTTTTGCTTTGGCAGCAGCCTCTGCTTCAACATTAGGTCTTTGAGTTTGTGAGGCAAAAAGGCGTCCGCTTCTGGTGAAGCCTCCGCATCCCCAACCATTATCAATTTGTGGAGAAGAGGTTGACGGATCCAGAGTGATTTTCTCCCCGTTGCAGTAGAGATCAGAGCCATAATGCCAAGGTATGGCATTACTGCTTTCATAAGGAACGGGTCCAGGCACTGTAATAGTAACTGGACTGACTGCTGCAGAGGAGGGTACTGTAACGGTGTGCGGATCATAGTAAATTTTGACTGGTGATCTGGTAGGAGGTGCCACGATTTGTTGTTGAAAATTGCTGCTGGGAGGAACATCTGATGGGTCATAATAGATTGTGACTGTTGAAACATCTTCGCTGATTTTTGTTGGTGTTGTAGAAGGTTCTGCTAATAAAGTGAATGCTGATGTTGTAGAAGAAATGGTTGTTGAATTTTGACTTGTTGAAGTGATGGACGGAGCCATTGCTGATGAAATTGATGAATCGGTAGGGATGATTGTTGCTGCTGTTGTAGAAGAATCGGGAATTGTTGTTAAAGGGATTGCTGGATTTGTAAGCGCCATTGTTGAGATTTGAAGGGTACCATCCTTAATAAGACCATCTATGCCGCTTCTCAAATTTTCACACCCGTTGACTGCAATGTTGCAATACCCACAACCGAGCTCACACCCGGGGAACACTTGGCACTCTAGGAGCTGAGCTTTAATTTCGACCAAAGGTGTTCGGATTTGTGCAACACTGGTGATCAAGGTAGATGGTTTGTCTTCCTCAATGATATTAATCCTCGGCCCACCATGATTAGGCATAGGATTTTTGTTGACATTCGGAGGAGATGCGAAGTTGAGGGCTTTAGAATCCACCAGATCTTGTACTTTCATTTGTAAGGCCCTGCATTTTTCAGTATTGTGTCCAGGTGCATTGGAGTGGAAAGCACACCTGGCATTGACATCATAATTTCTTGGGAAATTGAGGGGATCTGGTAGTGCCAACGTCCTTAACTCAACCAAGTTAAGCTTCAGGAGTTGTGGCAATAAGGCAGCATAAGGCATAGGGATAGGGTCAATCACCCTGTTTGCCTGTGATGGTCTTTGTTGGAAGGGTCGCTGTTGTTGATTGTTATTGCTGTTGTTATAGGTTTTCTGTTGCGGATACTGAACTTGTTGTTGATAATGTGGTTGTTGCTGAGGATATGCTGATTGCTGAGGAATCGGAGCTGGAATGGTAACAACTGCTACTGATCTGTGGACATACTGAGGTCTGCCCCTGCTTGCATGAACGGAATTGGTCTCACCGGTTCTTCAGAGTCCCACAAAAGGCTTCCTGGGATTACTGGATGAACTTGCACCGCTATCAGAAATCTTTCCCATTTTTAAAAGACTTTCAATCCTTTCACCAGCTATGACGACATCAGCAAAGCTGGTGGAAGAAAAGGCAGCCAGTCTATCAATATATGTTCCTTGCAAAGTATTCATGAAAATGTCGGCCATTTCTCTTCCCGACATGGGTGGTTGGACAGCAGCAGCAAGCTGTCTCCACCTCTGGACATATTCCCTGAAGCTTTCTCTGGAAGATTGAGACATTCCCATTAGGAGGGTCCTGTTAGGAGCCATGTCCAGATTGTATTGATATTGCCTGATGAAGGCTTCAGCTAAGTCCTTCCAGCATCTAATGGTAGCTCTGGTCAAGTGTGAATACCACTCCCTTGAAGCCCCAGTCAGACTGTCTTCAAAGTAGAACATCCACAACTTCTCATCCATAGTATAGGCTTTAAGTCTCCCCAGGAAAGACTGCAAGTGAGTTCATGGACAAGAGGTTCCATTGTATTTCTCAAAGCACGGGGGTTTAAATTTGTGGGGAATTCTCACCCCATCCACTAGCCCCATGTCCATTAAATCGAAGCCCAAGGAATTCTGGGACTCCAGAGATCTCAATTTCTCAGCAATTTCATCTAACCTCCGGTCATAGACTTCATCTCCTGCTCCCATAACAGTAAACTTCTCTTCTTGGGGATCCTCTTGCAAGATTCTCCCCCAGCAGTATTTCCTTGCACATTTCTCAGGATATTGACTTCCGGATCTAGATGGGGTCCAAATACTGGTGGATTAACATGAGGCTGTCCCCTTTCATTGTTACTAGTTCCTCCAGTTCCAAGGTGAGGTTCCTCGGGAGTTTGTCTTTCCACTAGTTCCCTTAACCTTTCTTGACTCTGGGCCAAGCCAGTCATTACAGCCACGAATTGAGCCATTTGGTTCCTCATCTCCACTCTTTCATTAGCCATCTGAGTTCTGACCTCAGTCAGGTCCTGCTGTACTTGATCCATTTGGATACCAGGAAGGTTGTTGCGAGTAGGGTACCGGTGCATGCGGTTGACAGGGAACACTCGGCGACGAGCAATGTTTCCTGAGGTCACAACATAGTTAGAAACAAATAATAACAAAACCTACAAAACAAAACAAGGTTAGTATGCAATGCAATATGCTTATTTGTTTTCCAAGGTATCCGGCTTGGTTCTTGGTTTTGACCTTTCCAGACCTCGAGGAAGATGCTTGATGTTGCTGAGCAAAGAAACCCAATGGAAGCAAACTAGTATATTACAAATGATGAACAAATACATAGTTTGTTTTACAACACATGCCCCTGGAGGGTCAAAATACAAAAAAGAGAAAAGTACATCAAATGGAAATGAACAACAAGCAAAGAAGTCAAACATCCAGTCCAAACTCGTCCTCTTTGACTTCCTTCAGGAGTGCCTCAGTCACTGGACCAGCTGGGTGCTCCGTAATGGTCCTAATGAGGAGGTTCCTGGTGGCAATAGCAGTGGTCAACTTCTTGTGCCTGTCCTGGTCTTTTGATCTTTTCAATCCTGCTCTGAGCTTCAACTCTGAAATCTCCTTCTGGGCTTCGAACAAGGCTTCCTGCTGCTTCTTCTCATTGGCCTCTAACTGTTCAATCTTGGCTTGAATTTTCTGATCTTCTTGCATCCGGGCTTCAGTGATCCTGACCCACCTAGCCTGACTCTCCTGCAGATAAAGCTCAGTCCTAGCCTTCTGAAGCTTGGCCTCTTTACAGGCATTCTTCAATATTTGTTCCCCAGCTCTTGCTTTCCTGATGTAATCCTCTGATTTCTCAATCTTGGCCAGATGCTCCACCCTAAGCTTTTCCAACCTCTCAATGTCCAAACGACCATCACTTCTTTCCCAAAGAGTTTTCTTCAAGGCTTGAGACAGATTCTCATTTCTTTCCTTCAGTTTCTCAAATTCTTCCAGTCTGACAGTTGCTGCTGGCTGTGCTGTAGATGGTCCAGGTATGTCCTCAATGGTGAAAGGCATTCCAGTAATCTGAGCTCTAGTACGGGACCAATCATAGTACTGAGCTGAAGCAACATTATTACACTTCCCTAGAATAGCCATCCCTTTTGTCTGGATGTTGTCCCAAGCCCAAGATGCTTGTCTGACAGCAGCTAAATTAGGCTTTACTTCACAATACAAGGTCTCAGCTAAATCTTGCACTCTGGGAGGGTGAACCAAAGCATATCCCAGTTGTCTCTTAAACAAAAAAGGATTGTAGTTGATGCAACCCTTTACTCCTATCAGAGTCACATTTGGGTATTACCCACAGCTGGTGATAATGTCTTTGCCTTTGGTGCTCTGGGTGCACCACCTAATATCATCTGAAGTCAAAGACATGAGCCTCTTGGCCCAATTCCTCTGTTGGTGAGGGTTCAAGAAGGCATCTGATTTGGGTAGGTGTCTGAGTAGCCAGGTGTGAAACAAAGGAGCACAACACCTCACCAACTTCCCCCTTTGTTTCTCATTCCTCTGATGGATGGAGTAATAGAAATCTCCCAGCAATGTGGGTACTGGGTTCCTCAGAAGAAACAGATGAATGGTATTCTTGCTAATAAATTTGGGCTCATCTGCAAACAGTATAACTCCATATATGCTGAGGGCTAACAGTGCACAAACTGCCCTCCACTCTCCCAAGGAGGCCTTCAGGATGGCCTAAGAAATCAAGCAATCCAAGTGAAGACCAGGGATTCCATCTTTTGTTGTCATGCTTTGCTCTATCAAATCAGGCTCCAGGTACAGTGCTTTTGCTACTTCTCCATTGCTAGGAAAAGTCATTTCTGGGTTAAAAGGAGGTCCACCCCTGATAGGTACTCCAATCAATGAGGAAAACTCTTCCAGTAGAGGCCCTAGCTGAAAGTCTAGGAATGTGAAGCATCTCAAAGGAGGGTCATAAAACTGCAAGCATGTGTGGATCATGCTCCTCTGAGAAGGGTCAAGGTCCATAACCATATCCAGGATACCTCCATAATGCTCTCTAAATAGTGAAATATGGTCAGGTGTGATGAGGGACTGGACCTGCCTGATGCCAGTCAACACAGGCTCAAAGAAATGGTAGGATATGTTGCTCTTCCTGGGAGTAGCCATAAATGCTGAAGAGGATGAAGATAGGTGCTGATGAAGATCAATAATGATACTGGAGATGAGCCACTGACAGGCTGATGCTGGTGATGATGAGAATAGATAACTGGTGAAGCAGAGGTCTATGCAGAAGAAGGGGTCAAAACCAAGCCAGATATAACGTGGATACCCTGAAAAACAAATAAACAAATGTTAAATGATGCAAATGATGAGTATGCAAATGATATGCAAGGGTTTGTGATAAAGCTAGATCTGATTGTCTGTCTTGATATAGGTCTATGTATGTTCAAGAAGTCCAGATGGAGGTTCAGAAATCCTGTAACCAAGGTGGGTGACTCAAATAAAGAGTCACATGTCCAGGGTTAAATCACAAGAACTATCCAAAATGAGGTACTCTTAACCAAAACAAGTAATAGGGTATGATGTGGCCAATGGTACCTGCAAACCTGTAAACAGCCCAACCCCCTCATAGGTGGTGTTCTAGAACAAGGATCCTCAGACTTGGATGAGTTATGAGAAGTGTAAAAACTTCTAACCCAGAGGTAAAATGTTTACAATAACCATAAAAGATCCTCCTCTAATTCACCTCAGTTTCTGAAGGTCATAATAAAGGTCATCCAGACTTAGCAGGCTTCCCAGATAGCCCTAGCACTACAGGAAATCTGTAGCACAGAGTTCTCAAGAAGAAACCCACATCTGAACCGTGTTTCATATTCCCGCATCATACCGAAATGGAATGGGAAAGAATATGAACCACTCTAGCCTAGGTGTCACTCAGGTCCCAGGTATAGGACCTTAAACTCTCAATGAAACCCCACCCACCAAAACAGAAACCAGATCCAGCAATGATAGTATGACAGTATGATGCATAAAACTGTAAAGAAAGCAATAAACAAGACTGTACATAAAGCAATAAACAAAGCAAATAATCACAATTAGCACATAACACCCCAGTAAACACAAATCAAACAAGCGCTAGGAGGAACCCACTAAAAGAACCAGAAACCCTGGTTACAGTATAAGGGTCCCCAGCAGAGTCGCCAAGCTGTCGCTCCCACCAAATGAGGCCCGGTCAATTGGGGTACAGACGCGAACGGTCGGCGAAAGAGAAGAAATGAATAGAGTCGCCAGCTAGTCATTTTTATCCCGAAGGAAAGGTAATGCTGCATAGACCTAGAAAGATATGGATAAGACGGTTGCGAACCAGAGAAACTGAGAAAGGGGGTTGGTTACAACCTGGGAAGGTATTAGCACCCAGATTGTCCGCCGTACTCGACGGGATCCACGCTTGAAAGATTTGTGTTTAAAGGGGTAGTGTCAGTGCTATTTTGTGTATCAAAGCTGGAAAGAATGCAAGTGTCAGTGCTGGAAGAAAGTGAAGTGAAATATGTGAAGTGTCAGTGTAAGAACAAGAATGAAATACTCAAGATAATGAGGCTAAAAGAATAATGCTGGAAGGAGGGGGAATATACAAAGACTTTTGTTCGATAACTGTTAAGTTATGCCTACGTATCCTCTCGTGCAATGAGGAAGTCAGAACACCGTAGTTCGACCCAAAGAGACTGAAAGATAAATTGACTGATGAACTGCTTGCTTGTCAATGCTCAAGTGTATGACCTGTCTGACTCAGGTGCTAACTGTCTTGCATTAGACGGAAGAAGCAAGTTCTCGTTTATGAGTGTATGAGATGAGTAAAGAATCCCGGAGGAGACGATTATTGTTTGTTTTTGATGTTTTCAGTCTTTTATTGATTTTTGAGTTTGTCATAAGAAAATGAGCTTAAGCCTAAACCAAGGGTTAGTAAACTCATCACATCCTCCCTCTGATTAGGGATAATGAGAATACCTTAAGCATGAAATAAACACCTCACACTTAGTCACCATGATGTAGGATTAAGATCATTAACCTATTTGTATTTATTAGATGTTTTTGGTGTTTTGTTTAGTGTTAAGTAATGAGTTTAAGCCATAATCAAAGATTTAATGGACTCATTACACCATCCTAATAGAAGGATAATAGATGAGAACATTTAAGCTGAGGAAAGCTCCTCAACTTAATCCATGATTAGGGATTAACCTCATGACAAAACAAAACCTTTATTAAATGGATTTTAGTTAATGGTAAGATGAAGAAGTGAATTTTAGGGTTTGTAAGATAACTTGAGGGGGACTTGTCCATTAACACTAGGGTTAGTCCTTCTTAACCAATTTAAGGAAGAATTAGAACCCTAATGCAAGGCCCAAGTTACAAGCTTGATGTCTTAATGATTTATTAAGTGTATTGATTAAAGGAATTAAACACATTAAGGGTTTAACACTTAGGATTAAAGTTATACACTCCATCCTAATAGAAGGATGCAAGCATAAGCTTAATCACAAAGCCTTAAAACCTTTAAGGTTTAGTCTTTGATTATGAGATGGGAAGAGAAGACTCAAAGATGAAACAAAGGTAAAAGCTAAATGGGGGACTAATCAAACCCTAATCATTATCATACTTGGAGATCCTAGGGTTAGTGAGGCTTAAGAAAGAAGGAGATCTTCAAAGGCCACCAAGGAGGAACAAGATAGAAAAGAGATGAGATGAGAAGAGAAAAGAGGAAAAGAGAGGCACAAGTGAGCAAGCTCACTCAAAGACAAGTAAAAATGAAGCAAGGATGTAAAATGATAAAGTGAGAAGAGGTAGGAGGTGAAGGAAAATCCACCTCCTAAACAAACTTACCATTAACCTGAAAAGTTAGTACAAGATGCATAAGGGAAGAAAATGAGATGAAACAATGCATATGGATGGGCAAAGGCCAAAGTCAAAAACATACACATGATGCAAATGATGTCAAGAGATGGTGCAAAGTCATACAAGATGCATATATGTGAGCATACAAGAGAATGGAGGTATATGGAGCATGCTTTGGACCATGAAAGTTCATGAAAGTTTGTGAAATGCAATGAAGGTATGACATGTCAAATGAATGATGCAATGATCAAACATGATTCTAATATGTCCTAAGATGTCTTATGAATCATGTGGATGCCCAAAATGTCATGGCAAGTTCTTGAATGCAAGCAAATGAAAGATGGATGAAAAGGAAGGCAAGAATTAGGGTTTATGCATAACATGCAACACAAAACTCAAAATCAGAAGCAAATGACATGATAAAAAATTGAAAATGGGATCAAAGGAACCCTAACCCTACACAAGTTCACTGCCCAAGGGAGGAGACCTAAATCTAAACCTAATGGAAGTGATTATTTTCCTAAGTCAATTAGGGTTTCAAAGCACCTCAAAAGGAAAAATGCACATCAAATTGAAAATAAAAGATAAATTCAAACCAATTTTACCCTAAAAACTACATGCTATGAAGGATGCAATGCAAGAAGAACCATTATCAAACTCTTCATGGTTAGGCAGAATGAACTTTTCTAATTTTGAACAAAAATATTGCCTTTAAACAACTTTTATTCCAATGAAAATTGTCAAAATACATCAAGAACCAGAAAGAAATTTGTTTTGAGAGTTTGATAATGTTTCTAAATGTTTTAAAATGCAATGTGAATTTTTTTGTGATTTTTAAATACCTAAATGCATTTTTAATTAATTAATTTCCATTAACTAATTAAAAATAAACATTTAAATGATTTAAATATAATTTTTAATGCAAAAAAAAAATATTTTTGGGTTCTGAAAATTAATAAAAGGTTTTACAAAAATTTCAGAATTTTTTAATATGTTTTGCTATTTTTAAAAATTCGTGGAAGTTAAATACAAATAAAATGAAATAAAATGAAATTAAAGAGAAGGTATGCAAATCCTAGGGCTGGTATTCAAACCTGGGGGTCAATGGTTGATTGCGCGCGCAAACTGAGGGTCAGGATTGACTCTGGTCAAATTATTTTATTAATCCTAAATTAACCTAATTAAAATGAATTAAGAGTTAATTGTGAAATCTGAGCCATCCATCCACTAATTAAAACACGCATCCAAGGGTTCACATCTACTCTGGCACTTAAACCCTAATTAGGGTTAATGACTTTCAGGTGACCGGAGGGAAGCTCCGATCATCTTCTCCGGCGAAGCAAAAACCCTAAAACATGCTACAGGCCACCATTCATCAAATTGAACACAGGGAAATGATCCTCTACCCAAACCCCATTCAAATCACCCCTCAAACAACATTTATAACCCAAGAATAGAGGGAATCGAAGCAAACAAAATTCACGGGTGAAATTTCAGAGAGCAACCAAATAGTCATTTCTTCACCATTTTTAATTCTGAAGATATCAGCATGATCAGCATAACATATACTTTCATTTTGTAACAAAAAAAATACAAGCTCTGAAAAGTTTGATGTTTGAAGCTACCTGAGGTGATGAACTGTGAATGTGGACTTTCAAAGCTCCTCCTTCGTGCAAAGAGCCTCCTCTGATCCTCCTGAAGCTAGTGGGATGCTTCAAAACTCTTGATGTTGGCTAGTTTGCAAGTTCCAGTTCTGGTGTAATAGAAATGGAGGGTTAAGCATATGATGTTTCAGGCTGTTTCCATGGTGGATTCTTGTTCAGTGGATGATTTGTGACTTGTTGGTGAAAGAAAAATGGAAGTTTGATGGCTATGTGAAGAGTTTCGAAGAGGAAAAGTTTTTGACAGTTTTTGTGCAAGCTGGATTGTGTCTTGTTTCAATGCTGAATGAGTTGCTATATCACTCCCATAATGTTTGAGTAGGCTATGAAGCAGGTTAGTAGAGGCTGATGATCACTATTCCAAGAGCATGGGAGAAATTTCAAAAAGTCAAGGTTTGGTGTACTTGAGGTATGGCAAGGTGCAGAGATGGTTTCCTGGCTTGTACTGCATCATCTGAGTTCAAGGATGACTCTTGGATCAATTGTGGTGAGCTGTATGGCTTGGATCACAAGTTTGAAGTGATTTTGCATTTTGGCAACTTGTTACATTTTGTGACTTTTGGTCATAGACATGTGACACTCTTTGCTTAATTTTTGTTATGATAGGTTACATTATGTTATGGTGATGTCTTGAAATTAGTTAGAGACCATACAAAACCTTGGGGATCAATTTTGCAAGAGTTCCTCTTTTTGGACTTTATGGAAAATGGCTTATGGTAGCTTGGAATTCAAAGCATGAAAGTGAGAAACTTCTTGGGAAAATCTGAATTTTGGGCCATACATGATGTTTGTATATTGGTTAGAGGCTGATTTGAAGTCACATAAATGCTTGGCATGAGAATTTTCAAGTTTTCCCTTTTGTGCAAAAGTGAAGATTTAATGATTTTATCCAACTTTGCCAAGCCATAACTTTTGATCTAAAATGAATTAGGATGAGTTCTTGTACTTTTTGAAAATGGTAGGATCCAATCTACAGCTTTCATGACCAAAGATTTTTCATTTGAAGCATTTTTGAATAAAAAAGAGGAGGTTGAAAAACTTTCCCAAAATGGCAAGTTTTCATTACAAGTCACTTTCCCAAAAAGGCAACTTTGCAAATGGCTTGAAATTATTCAATTTTGTGAACTTCTAACATCTTCTATGATAAAATAAAGATCATAAACAATCAAAATGATGGAGAACACCCTTTGGTTGTGTCATTGGGGGCCTCAGATGCCCTGATTTTGCACTGACTTGCTTAAGAAGTCATTTCTTGATCAGATGCCTTCCCCATTGAATTTCTTCATGAAAATTGATATGCATGATCCTCATATCATATAGAGACTAATAGAAACAAGAATGACCAAAAAAATTGTAGTTATGGCCTCTGAAACCAAAACCCTAATTCTAGGTCATCTGTGCAGTTAAACCTGGCTCTACTTCCATGCCTTTCTCCGTTCTTGTGATTCTTTGACTTCCTTTGACCTTGTGAGGATATAATATGATGCTTGAACACACATGGACCCTCTTGAGATGATTGAAGACCTTTGGAGTGGCTCAAATGGCTCAGGGATGGCTCAGATCACAAATCCTAGATGCAGATGGCTTTGAATTAATGCAGTGAAACAAAAATTCAATATGAGATGCTATGGTTGAACTTATGCATATGAAAAGAGTCACAAGCCATGGTGTGAATGGGTGAGGGCAAATTTGGGGTGTTTACACCTAGGCGTCACATCTCTAGGACCAACCTCCCTTCCACAGGGCTGCGCATGCGCTAGTGATATTGAATGAGCATCAATGCCGTTTGTTTTCTAACCTGTAAAAATCATAAAAAAAACAAAACAACACAAAATGGCCTGGGGGGATTCGAACCCAGGACCATCAACCTCACGCATGCACACACAAACCAACTGAACCAACGCTGCTTTCATGAAATATTACACAAATAATACATAATAAAATAAGCTCAAATTTCAAATCAGATTTTCGCACCAAGGCTGCTTCATCTTCAACCTATTACCTGCGAAATTTCCTGCGTTTTCCTCTACGCATTTACCTGCGAATTAAGGTTCCTAGGGAAACCTGTGTTTTTTCAAACACCATGAAACCTGTGAAATTTCACCAAATTGATCATATCATTGTGATCCTTACATCTTATACAGTTCATTAGCGTTGTTAGAATTTATTTATATGTGTTTAAATGGAAAACCCTAAACGGCCAGTGAAACCCTAATAATGGTGGAATCTGTTCTAGGCAACAAATCTTCAATCGATTAGCCCAGATATGACCTAAAGCTTATCACAAACAAGAAAATATCATCAAAAATCATTAATAATGCTTGGATATTAGAAATAAAAAAATCAAGAATAAAGTGGATTCGGTTTATGTGTTTTATGATGTTATGGATGAAGATGATGATGGGGATACGATCAGAAAGTCTCAAGGAAGCTAAAGCAACCTTTACTTTGTCTTGAAAGTGTCTCTAACTTCAAAACCGAATGCCACTTTTTTGTATGAAAATTGAAAATTTGTTCTTACCCTTGGAGGCTGTAATTTCGTCCCCTCTCATTGGCAATATGTTTGTCTATATATATGGATTGAATTAGGTCAAAAAAAGGTCATGATTCTTTGGACTTTTTGGATAATTGAAGATTGAGAAAGATATGTCATAAAACTTGATTATTCTTTGATATGAACTTGCTATTTTAAGACAATATTCATAATTTTTGTATCAATTAAATCCAATTAACTTTTATGACATTCTAGAAGCAAAATCCTTTTTCAAATATATGATTTTATATTTTATTTCAATTTAAATTGTATTTTAATGAATAAAATTCAAATAAATATGAAATGAAAAATAAAAAATCAGAAAATAGGTGGGTTGGGTCGTGCTTGATGATATTGTAAAGTTTGGATGGTAATTTGGCGGGCTCATTTAGCAAAAATTGGTTTTAAGGCCTTATTTGCTTCATAAACTTCCCAAAAATTTCCCAACTTTGCAAGGACACAAATCCTTCAATTGTAATGCTATGAGGGTGTTCTTGGACATTTTGGAAAGCTTAAAGAGTCCTCTAACCAACATCTTTGGTCTCATGTCCATATCTTTTACCATTCTCAAGTTATGCTCTTTTGAAGTTGTTGACTTTTTGTTGACTTTTAAAAGGACCTATAATGTCTTAGCTTATACCTTCCAAAGGAAGCATTTTTGGGCTTGGATTGTGAGACACAAAGTTGTAGAGAATTAAATTTCCTTCAAAATGAGATTTGGATGGAAAATATTTGATGAAGCATGTGAAAGTTATGGCTGGTCAAAGTTCAGTTGACTTTTCCTGTGAAAACCCTAATTTAGAAACTCCTGATTCTTGATGATCTGAAATATCCTTGATGAATCATGATCAACCCTTGATCAAATGATGAATTTTAATTCATATACTTGATGTTGGCAAAAAATCATGAAGTTTGACTTTGGTTTGATCACAGTTGACCTCAGTTTGACTTTTTAACTACTTTGACTTATTTTAACCTACCTGATCATCTGACTGAGCCAACCTTTGGGAAAAGTATTGAAACTTGTCATGGGGATTCTTGAACACATATAAAATGCTGTGAAGCTCACTTGAAGTCTTGGAAGTCCATTTAGCCTGATTAAAGTCAAAACCCTAGTTTAGGATGCATTGCTTAGGAGGATGCATTGTCTGAGGGGATTGTCAAACTTTCTGACTAATTGTGAACTTTGTGAACCTTGTGAACCTCATGAGATGTCTTGTGAACCTTGTGAACCTTGTGAACCTTGTGAGCCTCTTAGTACACAATGTCTTGTCTTGTGGAGGGAAAATTTTGGGGTGCAACAGCTGCCCCTGTTCAATTTTCTGAAACCTGAGGGGTTAGATTGGTATATGTGCCATTCGTGACCTGGAAGGTTGAAGGGGATTGAACACAAAAGTCCAAAAATTTGAACTCACCAGTGCATAGAGTAATACTGATGATTAGTTGTACATGCTTGAGTGGGCTTAAAGATGCCACTTGGAGAAACTGGAGATGGGCTTAGAGATGCCATCTGGAAATGGGCACGGAGCTGCCATCTAATGTATCAGGATGTGATGATGTCTTTATGTTGATATTGGATATCAGTACTAGGTCTTCGTATAGGCCGTCTCTGAATTGTTTATGCAACATAGTTTGAATTGTAGAATGGACCAGTAGAAATAAATCTTCGTGGCGATTATCTCTTCTGGAAGTATCTTGGATTAGGGAATGGATCCTTTTACAGACCGTTTGCCTACTCTCCAAGGTCAAAAGAACGTCAGGATTTGTCCTTCTGAATAATATCTTGAACCAGGGAATGGATCTTTTTACAGACCGTTTGCCTGCTATTCAAGGTCAAAAGAACGTTAGGATTTGTCCTTCTGAATAATATCTTGAACCAGGGAATGGATCTTTTTACAGACCGTTTGCCTGCTATTCAAGGGCCAAAAGAACGTCAGGATTTGTTCTTCTGAATAATATCTTGAACCAGGGAATGGATCTTTTTACAGACCGTTTGCCTGCTATTCAAGGGCCAAAAGAACGTCAGAATTTATTCTTCTGAATAATGTCTTGAACCAGGGAATGGATCTTTTTACAGACCGTTTGCCTGCTATTCAAGGGCCAAAAGAACGTCAGGATTTGTTCTTCTGAATAATGTCTTGAACCAGGGAGTGGATCTTTTTACAGACCGTTTGCCTGCTATTCAAGGGCCAAAAGAACGTCAGGATTTGTTCTTCTGAATAATGTCTTGAACCAGGGAATGGATCTTTTTACAGACCGTTTGCCTGATATTCAAGGGCCAAAAGAACGTCAGGATTTGTTCTTCTGAATAATGTCTTGAACTAGGGAATGGATCTTTTTACAGACCGTTTGCCTGCTATTCAAGGGCCAAAAGAACGTCAGGATTTGTTCTTCTGAATAATGTCTTGAACCAGGGAATGGATATTTTTACAGACCGTTTGCCTGCTATTCAAGGGCCAAAAGAACGTCAGGATTTGTTCTTCTGAATAATGTCTTGAACCAGGGAATGGATCTTTTTACAGACCGTTTGCCTACTATTCAAGGGCCAAAAGAACGTCAGGATTTGTTCTTCTGAATAATGTCTTGAACCAGGGAGTGAATCTTTTTACAGACCGTTTGCCTGCTATTCAAGGGCCAAAAGAACGTCAGGATTTGTTCTTCTGAATAATGTCTTGAACCAGGGAATGGATCTTTTTACAGACCGTTTGCCTGCTATTCAAGGGCCAAAAGAACGTCAGGATTTGTTCTTCTGAATAATGTCTTGAACCAGGGAATGGATCTTTTTATAGACTGTTTGCCTGCTATTCAAAGACAACTTGAGCAAATGTATGAATCATTTCTGACCCGTTGTAAGTTGTTGATATTGTTTTACCTTCATATAACTATCCTGCAAGGAGAATGTTAGTTTATGCATTATGTATGCATGCATAGTATGATGCACTTAAGTAATGTATTATGTACTTATGGATATGTGTGTTATGGTATGATGTAGATGATGTATGTATGAATCATGCAGCCTGAAGCGTTTGGATATCTTCGTATAACAACTGCTGGCCAGGGAAAATAAATCCCGATTAGTTGCTGAAGAGTATGAGGAACTCGTTCCCGTCTCGTTTGATAATATAGTGAAGAATATGAGAAACTCGTTCCCGTCTCGTTTGATAATATAGTATTCATAACTTCCCGTCTTCGTTCGATAGTATGATATCCATAACCTCCCGTCTTCGTTTTTCGTACTCCTATTGAA
The DNA here is from genome assembly GCA_963966055.1 of Lathyrus aphaca. Classification (NCBI taxonomy): domain Eukaryota; kingdom Viridiplantae; phylum Streptophyta; class Magnoliopsida; order Fabales; family Fabaceae; genus Lathyrus; species Lathyrus aphaca. Next base: position 485,366,482 of record OZ014520.1, on the reverse strand, counting down.
GGAATAATTTCCTGAGTATCTCGACTAAGGATAAAAGAGATGGACATAAATTCAAGGGGAGATGTAACTCGAAATATCTATGATGATAGATTTGCCCTACTGGGGATTTGTAGTTGTCTTGTGGGGATGAACCGGCGAAGCTTCGTTGAATTCCTACCTTCGTTCGTCCTTAGTAAATACTATTACTGCATTTTCATGCATTTCTGGTAAACATCAATCATATTAAGCATTTTATGCATTTCTGGTAAACATCAATCATATTCAAAAGCATACATACATTCAAACACAACCAATGGACGTTTCGCTTATGTAAATAGGGTAAAAGTAAATATGGATTCAGAGGGAAAAGTAAAGCTGAACTTGAAAACAGAATCGTTTCAACTTCGAGAGTGTATAACCAATTGGATTTAGAGCTCCTGAGATTCTTAACTTTCCTGAATACCTTCCCAGAAATCCTCATAGCTGGATCTGAAGACATGATACTGACACCATCTGATACTACTGGCGTAGACAATTAATTTCCACAATGGCTTCTGCTGAGAATCCAAAATCAAGGTAATATAATGAGAGGAATGTGTCTTCAAATTGTGATGGACCATATACGCTCCGGATACTAGATTTGAAAAGAAAGCATTGCCCCTTGGTTGAGGATGAATTGTCCCATAAATGGAAGTATCTGAATGCAGTTACCTCAAGAGAAATAAGCAGAATTCCCCACAATAATATGCCCCTGACATCATGAACTTCGTAATGTTACCCTTGATAATTCAAATATATGAGGAAAGCTGCCCCTGGCTATTAAGCACTGTTGAATCTGGACCTGATTGCCCCGAATGGATTGAACAGTAACTTGGTATGCCCCCTTGATTGGGAAACAGTGACTATGCCCCTGGCATTATGAACTCTGTAATGTTACCCTTGGTAACTTAGATAGATGAGGAGATCTTCCCCTGGCTACTTAAACATAATTGAATCCTGTCCTGATTGCCCCAAATGAGTTAGGCAGTATCATGGCCTGCCCCCTTGATTGGGAGATAATGACTATGCCCCTTTGTATACATGGACTTTGATCCAGGAAGCAACTTTTTTTATCGGAAGGACTTTGGTTTATTGAACATTCATCCTGTAAGTTTCTCTGTTTATCAAACATTCAGGTATATGCAAACAAATATATTCAAAAATGCAATGCTTATGTCTGTCTTAAAGTTTTGAAAAAGAGTTATTTTAGAAAAACAGTTTTTGTGAAAACTGTGATATTAACTCAAGTTTTATAATAAGCCCTAAAGGAGTCAGGTTACCTTTTTGTAGCAGTACGCTTTCGAACTAACCATGCTTCAGTTAGGACTTTTAAAGGGTTGTAACGTGGTCTGGTTCACGGTTTAAGAAACAAAGGATAAAGGCTCAAATTTATTTGTACCCAACCCATTCTTCGTGATGTTCTTCAGTCCTATGTTCGGTTAACTTATGCATTGAGGCTCCAGAGGAGTTTGGAATTGTAACACTTATATTTGTGATGGTTCAGAAACCAAAAATTCAGTCATCTTTCTTTGTTGAGGATTCATAGTGACCTCCTTCATAGGTTTTGACTTAGTGAGATTTTCTTTTGCTATCCCTTCTTCAGTTAGGACTTTGTTATCCCTTCTTTTTGCCTGAACTGTTTATTTCAAGGTTACAGCCAGCGGGATGTCTTAATTTTTTACTAAGTCGCCTTCATAGGTTTTGACTTAGTGAGATTTTCTTTTGCTAGATATTGACTTGCAGACTTTAGTGATTATAGAGAACCATCATTAGTTGTGTACAACTCAGATAATTGGCATATTTGAGTTAACCGAGTAACTACCCTGCCCCGGGTTATGAATAAGGGTTTTAATTTGTGCGAGAATAAAAACTCCTACTTCATAGGCTCAAAAAGGTTGACTAGGGATTAACTTCCTTATATCTCCACTGTTTAGGAATTGAAACAATGCCTATACATCGTCAACATAGTCTGTTCAAAAGCATACTGCATAAGATTATGGTATTGTTTTCGTCATCCTCCCTCTACAGGCTTATAGCTTTATCAGGAGTTAAATATCATAAAATAGAAATATGAAGCATAGTTTAAAATATAGTGAAACGAATGGATTAATTCAAGACAAACATATGCAATGCATTAATGAAAACAAAAGTTTAACATAATAGTAAGTGTTTAAACAAAATAAAAGAAATTACAAATGAAAGTTCAAATGTTGTCCCATCCAGTTGGCTGAATGTCTTCAATTGCAATCTGTGAACTTTCAGGAGCAGTATATTTCACCATGAAATCAAATTTTCCATTTGGATGTCCCAAGGTGCCCCATAGCTCAATAGGAATAGTGAGGCTTTCTTTCTTGCTACCTTGGGCAACTTGTCTTGCAGCTTCGGTGTTTGATGGACGATAGTAGAATTCAATTTGACCTTCTGGTGTAACCTCGAGGATTCCTTCATCAGTTAGGTCTTGAATCTTTTTCTTCAGTGCCCAACAGTTATCAGTGTCGTGTCCGGGACTGTCAGAGTGATACTCACACCTTGCCTTGGGATTATAGTGAGGAGAGGAAGTATTAGGATTTTGAGGAGGACTTTTCAAAGAAATTAGCTTCATCTCCAATAAGCATTGCAAAACTTGTGACATTGGAGTGCTGAATTTGATAAACTGCCTTCTACATTCCTTGTGTTGAGGTGGATTAACCTTATCAGGTCTTTCTTCTTCAACTGAAGAACAATCAGTGGCAACCTGTCTCTTACCTTCTTTTATCCTCATCTTCCTTTCAACTAAATCAACTTGTTTTAATGGAGGTTGACTAACAATTAGATTCATGACTCCATTACTTTGAAGTTTGTGGACAAAGGTTCTTAGCTCTTCTTGCCCCTGAGCTAAACTTTGAATAAGAGCCACCTGGTGTCGCTCCCACCAAATGAAGCCGGGTCAAATGGGGTACAGACGCGAACGTTCGGCGAAAGGGGGATGCGAGGACACACAGGAGTGAACTCACAGGGAAATGAATAGAGTCGCCAGCTAGGCATTTTTATCCCGGAGGAAAGGCAATGCTGCATAGACCTAGAAAGACATGGATAAGACGGTTGCGAACCAGAGAGACTGAGAAAGGGGGTTGGTTACAACCTGGGAAGGTATTAGCACCCAGATTGTCCGTCGTACTCGACGGGATCCACGCTTAAAAGATTTGTGTTTTAAAGGGTAGTGTCAGTGCAATCTGTGTATAAAATAGCTGGAAAAGGATGTACAGGTGTCGGTGTAAGTGAAGTGCAAAGTGTAATACATACAGTGTCAGTGTAAGGACAAGAATAAGATGCTCAAGATCATGAGGCTAAAAGAATAATGCTGGAAAGAGGGGGAATATACAGAGACTTTTGTTCGATAACTGTTAAGTTATGCCTACATATCCTCTCGTGCAATGAGGAAGTCAGAACACCGTAGTTCGACCCAAAGAGACTGATAGATGAATTGACTTGTGAACTGCTTACTTGTATATGCTCAAGTGTATGACCTGTCTGGCTCAGGTGCGAACTGTCTTGCATTAGACGGAAGAAGCGAATTCTCGTTTATGAGTGAAGATGATGAGAAAAGAATCCCGGAGGAGACGATTATTGTTTGTTTTTGAGTTTTCAGTCTTTTATTGCTTTTGAAAATTTGTCATAGGTTAATGAGCTTAAGCCTAAACCAATGGATTTAGTAAACTCATCACATCTTCCCTCTGATTAGGGGTAATGAGAATACCTTAAGTGTGAAGTCAGATTCTCACACTTAATCACCTTTGGTATAGGATTAAGATCATTAACCTATTTTGTGATTATTTAGATGTTTTTGGTGTTTTTGTTTAGTGTTTAGTAATGAGGTTAAGCCATAATCAGGGATTAAACAGACCCATTACACCATCCTAATAGAAGGATAATAGATGAGAATGTTTAAGCTGAGGAAAGCTCCTCAACTTAATCCATGATTAGGGATTAAACTCATGACAAAACAAGCCTTTGATTAAGTGGATTTTAGTTAATGGTAAGATGATGAAGTGATTTTTAGGGTTTGTAAGACAACTTGAGGGGGACTTGTCCATTAACACTAGGGTTAGTCCTTCTTAACCAATTAAGGAAGAATTAGAACCCTAATGCAAGGCCCAAGTTACAAGTGTAATGTCTTGATGATTATTAGATGGATTGATTAAGAGATTTAAACACATTAAGGGTTTAACACTTAGGATTAAAGTTATACACTCCATCCTAAGAGAAGGATGCAGGCATAAGCTTAATCACAAAGCCTTAAAGCCTTAGGGGTTTAGTCCCTGATTATGAGATGAGAGGAGAAGACTCAAAAGAGACACAAAGGTAAAACTAAGAGGGGAGACTAATCAAAACCCTAATCATTGTCATACATGGTTGTTCCTAAGGTTTGTGAGGTTTTCAAGAACAATCTTCAAAGAGAACCACCAGGATGCAGATGAACAGGATCAAGAGAAGCAAAGCAACTTGCTTCATTCAAGAAGTCAAGTCACTTGAAGAAAGAAAGTGGGAAGAAGAAGAATGAGCAAGCTCAAACTCTAACACATATAAAAATGCAGCAATGGATGCAAGAGAGATGAAAAGAAAAGTTATGAGAAGTGAAGGCAAATTCACTTCTCAACAATACTTACCACCTGAAATGTTAGAAAAGAAATGCAATGCAAAGCCAAATGAGATAAGATGACATGATGATAAACAAAACCAGAAGCATGTTGATGATGATAATGATGCTATGAGATGCTACAAACATGAGGCAAGGCATGGAGATGCTCATACAAGATCATGGATGCAAATGATGCAAGTTAAGGAGCATGAACTTTACATGAAAAGTTATGAAACATACATGGAAAACAACATGGCAAAATGCAAGATGCAATGATCAAACATGCTTTCTATATGTCTTAAGATGTCAAATGAATCAAATGGATGCTTGAAATGTCATGGCAAGTCATGTTATGCAAGAGAATGCAAGGAGGATGCAAATGGAAGCCCAAATTAGGGTTTATGGATCAAACAACAAACAAAAGCCAAAAACAGAAGAAAACCCTAAGATAAAAAATGGAAAATGCCACCCAAAGAAACCCTAAACCTATACTAAACCAATGCCCAAAGGGGAGATCTCAACTCTTAACCAATCTCAAGTTATGATTTTTCTAAGGTTTTAGGGTTTTTAGGGTTCTTAAACAAAAGAAATGCCAAACAAATTGAAAATGAGGAATCAAATCATGGCCATTTAATCCTAGAAACTACATGCTAAACACAATGCAATGCAAGAAGAATCAATGTCCAACTCTTCATAGATAGGCAGAAATGATTTTTTGAACTTAGGATCAAAATAATGCACAAAAATGATTTTAATTCAATGGAAAATTCTCAAAATGCATCAAGATCAAAAAAGAAATTTGGTTTGAAGGTTGGACAATGTTTCTAAATGTCTTAGAACATTTCATGAATTTTTTGGTGATTTTTAAATACCTAAAAGCATTTTTAATAAATTAATTCTCATTAATTAATTAAAAATAAACTTTTAAATATTTAAAAATACTTTTTAAATGCTAAAAATAAAATAAAAATATTTTTTGTGTCATAAAAATTAATAAAACTTATGAGAAAAAGTTTCATAATTTTTACACATTTTTTACAATTTTAAAATAATTGTGCAACTTAAATGAAATAAATGAAAAATAAAAACAAATAAAAGGGGAAGTAAACAGAATGGAGGGATGAGATGAACCCTGGATTTAAATTGGTTGACCAGCGCGCATCTGGACGGCTGGGGTTGCATCTGAGCCAATTAACTTAATTACGAATTAATTAAACTAATTAATTGAATTAGGGCTAATCAAATGGATCTGAGCCCTTCACTCACGCGCGAAGTCAACCAGTCAACCCCATCCAACGCCCAAGATTCAAACTGGCTTAATGACTGGGATTAGGGCATAACAACTCTCAGGTGACCGGAGGGAGGCTCCGGTCATCTTCTCCGGCGCTACCAAAACCCTAGAACATGATTCAGACCACCCCAAGCTAAATTAAACGCCCAGAAACAATCCTCACACTTCTAGCAACTTAAATCAACAATCAATCAACATTTAACTAGCAAGAACAAGCTGAATGGAAGCAAAACAAAAATGGGGCCAAACTTTCAGACACTCATAAAATGCTCATTTTTCCACCATTTTTAATTCTAAACACATCACAATGATCCTTAGAGCATGCACTTTCACTTTATAACAAAAAATCAAAGCTTTGAGAGAAAAGTTTCATGGCTATACCTGAGATGAAAACTCATGTTTCTGGGCTTTCAGAGCAGTTCCTTGATGCAAGCTAGCTCCACTGACTCCCCTGGTGCTAATGGCAGGCTTGGAATGAGCTTTAGTAAGCTATTTCAAGAGGTACCAAACTGATATAGAAGAAAATGAGCTTTGTGTACAGGCTGTTTCAGATCAAGGTGATGGGTGGTTTTGACTCCTTTTGATGTGCTTGATTTGTTGGTGAAAAGAGCTTGGATGTTTGATGGCTGTGGAAGTTGATTCGAAGAGAAATGCAGGCTGACGTGAGAAATGGCAATGGAGTGTTCTTGCTCAAATCAGGCCTGACTCTTGGTGGTTTCTACTCAACAAGGCAGGGTGAGATGATTGGAGGAATTTGTTTGAGTGTTTGTAGTTTGTGGAGGCAGATTCGAAGCAATTTGCAAAATGAGGTGTGTTTGTGTATGTGATGCTTGAGAGAGTTTCAGCCTTGCTTGGTTTATGAAATGGCTTGCAAATGGAAAGTATAAACAATTCTAATTGGCCAGATGATGTGACATGGCCTGCTGTGATAGGTAAGTCACCTTTTGCAAAATGTCAACTTCTTTGTAAGAGAGGCATGGGCTAAGTTATAGCTAGTACAAGGCATGGTTCTGGTGCAGCAAGATGGGGTGAAAGGGCTAGCAAGGTGCAACATCCAATGCATCAAGTTGGTGAAGTGTGATGAGTGTTTTTGCAAGTTGTCACTTTTTGAAACTTTATGAAAAATGCCTTGTTACACAAACCATAAACATGTAATCTTTGGTCCAATTCTGACTTTTAGGACATATTGAATGTTTGCATACTGGTTTGAAGTGAATTAGAAGTTACAATTGGCTTTGGTTCATGATTTTGCAAAATTCTCATTTGAAGCATGCCTTAAAAATCAATGATTTTTGCCAACTTTGTCACACCATAACTTTTGATCCAAGAAGAGTTTGATCATGTTCTTGTACTTTTTGAAAAGGGAAAGATGTAATCTACAACTTTCATGACCAAAGTTTTTCCATTTGAAGCATTTTTGGATCAAGAATCAAGGCTTGAAAAATGACCTAAAATGAAGCATCCTTGAAAAGTCAACTATGCCCAAAAAGTCAACATTTGCAAAAACTCCAAATTCTTGATTTTTGTGAACTTCAACCTTCTTCCATGATCAAATAAAGATCATATACACTCAAAATGATGAAGATCACCCATTGGTTGGGTCATTGGGGGCCTCAGATGCCCTGATTTTGCACTGACTTGTCCAGAAAGTCAACCCTTGATCAGATGACTTCCCCATGGAATTTCTTCATGAAAATTGATATGCATACTCCTTATACCATATAGAGACAAATGGAAACAAGAATGACCAAAAAATTGGGTGTTATGGCCTCTGAAACCAAAACCCTAATTTTAGGTCAACTGTGCAGTCAAACCTGGCTCTGCATCCATTCAAACCCTAGTTCTTGTGATTCTTTTGAAATCTTGACCTTGAGAGGATGTAATATGATAGATGAACACACATGGATCCCTTTGAAGTGATTGGTGGCCTTTGGAGTGGCTCAAGAAGCTCTTGGATTGCTCAGATCACAAACCCTAGGTGCAGATGCCTTAGAAATTATGCAGTGAATCAAAAATGAAACATGAGGTGATATGATTGTGTTTATGCATATGAGAATGATCACAAGCCATGGTGTGAATGGGTGAGGGCAAATTTGGGGTGTTTACAGCTGCCCCTATTCAAGCATGAGTTAGCTGTGCAGGATGTAAGCAACGACTTAACAGGCAAACAAGATAACTTGTGGTTGAATACCAAAGACAGTCCAAAATTTGCACTCACAGAAATGAAGAAGAAATGGGATATAGATTGTAAAAGGAAAATAAAGTATATTGTAAAGTGTGGGCGACGGAGGACGACCGTCGAGCAGAGGATGACTGCTGGGTAAAGAGCTATGACGGGGACGACCGACATGCTGGGGATAAAAGGTAAAGCTAAGACGGGGATGGCCGACTAGCTGGGGAAAATGAAATTATGATGGGGACGGCCATCAGGATAAAGCTGTAAAATTTTCTGGGGATCGAATGAAACATGACGGGGACGGCCATCAAGTTCATAAAGCAAAGTAACCCACGATGGGGACGGCCATCGGGTTAAAGAATAAATGAAATAAACAGATGATGGGGTACGACCATCAAAGGTGAAGGACGATCACCTAGCAGGGGACAGCTGCTCTGTTGGGGAGTAAAGGAATTATGATGGGGACGACCATCAAAGGTGGAGGACGACCACCTGGCAGGGTACGGCTGCCGAAAATATCAACGATGGGGACGACCATCGGATAAGCATGATGGAGGACGACCATCAAGAGGTGGAGGACGACCACCTAGCAGGGGACGGCTGCTCTCAAGGTTTATCATGACATAGGACGAATGCCAGATAACCAAAATCAACAATGGGGACGGCCATTGGTTAAAACGATGAAGGACGATCATCAAGAGGTGGGGGACGACCACCTAGCAGGGGACGGCTGCTAAAATCAACGATGGGGACGGCCATCGGATGAGCATGATGGAGGACGACCATCAAGAGGTGGAGGACGACCACCTAGCAGGGTACGGCTGCTCTCAGGTTTATCATGACACAGGACGAGTGTCAGATAAAAAGGAAAATTTGTTTGCGATCTACTGGGGAAAAGTAAACACGGACGAGTGTTTATATCCAAGAAACAAAAGGTATAAGTGTTTAGATGTTAGTGTATAGATTAAAGATGCGGACGAGCATCCTTAAGACTATGATACGGACGAGTATCAGGTAGAAACAAACTGACACGTGTTCAGAGATGATGATACGGACGGGTATCAACTGGTTAACAAAGAACACGGACGAGTGTCGAGTTTGAGGGGATTCTTCTGGGGAATAGTAGACACAGACGAGTATCTATATTCAAGAAGATACAGTGTATGACGCGTGTATGGATTAAAGATGCGGACGAGCATCCTTAAGATTATGATACGGACGAGTATCATGTAGAAACAAACACTAGACGCAATGTTCTGAGATGATGGTACGGACGAGTACCAACGGGTTAACAAAGAACAAGGACTATTGTTGAATCTGTGGGGATATAGATGGTGTATACAAGATACAGACGAGTATCTGTATAAGTATGACATGAGTAGTGAGTATGAGTATTGTACAGATGGATACTTTAACTGCCGGGGAGAGTGACACGGACGAGTGTCAAAAGGAGAAAAGTATAATATAAACAAGTATATGGGTGATGAAAGTGTAAGCGACTGCGCTGGGGATATGACACGGACGGGTGTCAAGAAAGTGTATATACAAGTATATGTGAGTGCAAAGAGGATGTCTTTGGCTTTCTGCTGGTGATTTGACACGGACGGGTGTCAGGAAGTATCTGTAGTACGGGTGATCTTGTTTATACAGTGTATTCAGGCAACTTTACTGGGGAGTGATGACACGGACGGGTGTCAAAAGGTGCATATGATGGTGTTTGTGATTTAGAGGCCACTGCTTTCGCTGGGGACTCTGGTGGGGATTTTTGTGTATTGTATTCTGTATACTGACAGATGGTTTATTATTCACAAGTGTTCGACTCTCAACATGACTTATAATTATGCTATGTGTTTGAATTTTGCCGTAATGCTCCGTATTAGACGGAATGCTACGCTTTGTGGGTGAATATGATGCAAATGACATGATTATGCAAAGATATCGATCCGGGATTCGGGTCCCGATGCTGTGAAGATCTCTGGTCGATCTGCTTGAAGCGGACATCCCAGCTGGGGGGTGAGATTATTGACAGATCTGATGAGATGCATCTGCTTGGGGATCTAGGTCACTGATTGACATATCCTTGTAATATAGGACCCAACTGGGGTTTGTAGAAGCCTTCTGTACTCTGTTGTGACTCCTTCATGCGTTGCTCTTCTGAATAGAGGTTGAGGATTCTGTGGGGAGATGATTCCCTGACTTTGTACTCGGCTGAGGGCGAGACGGCAACTCGGCTGGGGAGAAAGAGGGATCCTTGACTCAGTCGGGGATGTAGGTGCCTTCTAGGATGCTTAGCAATTCTGATGGAGATAAGTAATAGCTGGCAACTCCGCTGGGGGGGATGTTATGAGAGGCAACTCAGCTGGGGAGAAGGTACTTCGGATGCCATAATTGAGTGTAGATTTGCCAGCTCGCTGGGATGAGGTTTCATGCCCCAAGCTGCATTCTGGATACCCGCAACCCTGAAAAGAGATAGAGAAACACACAAGATAATCCCGAGGTACCCCTTACTGGATTCCGTCATAGGAGTTCAAATGTTTCTGAGAGTAAGTACATTTCCTGTAAGCATGTTTTTATTTTCTTAGAGAGAAACATCTGTACTCGTGCAATCAGTTTTTAGAGACATCAGACATTCTTTGCAAAATAAAATATACAAAACGAGACATGACTGAAAAAATCTGATTTTATTAATTTGTGTGCCCTGAATCGGCAAGATACAGTCAAGGAAACAAATCTCCTAAAATAAGGAGATTGTTGCAAATTGAGAAACAAAGGGCTGGCGATGTTGACGACGCTTTCAAAGGAGCTTCCTCTTCTGCTATGACTCGTATGACAATGACGTTCTTCTCGCCTTGCTTTCTGAAGAAGGCTGATTCTGATTGAAGCTTGATCCTTTTGAAGCTTTCCCAGTTGCAAGTGATACAGACGAATTCAGAATGCAGTTGTTCGCTTATTCCCTTATTTTGCATGGATCGCCCCTTCGGGTTTTCAATCCATCGGGATACCCATTTTTGCCTGAGTTGTCCGATGCGGCTTTTCAACTCAGCGGGTGTACATTTTCATTTATTTTCCCTTATTTTTGCCCGAGTCTTTTATTCTGTTTTTGACTCGCCGGGATGCCCTATTTTTGCCTGGACTTACATTCTGTTTTTATGTCCAGCGGGTCATTTTTATGCGAAGTATTTTTTAACTGCATCTGAATTCACAGGGGACGGGAAATCTTCACCATCCATGGTGCTGAGCATCAATGCTTCACCAGAGAAAACTTTCTTTACAACAAATGGTCCTTCATAATTTGGAGTCCATTTGCCCCTGTGGTCTGTATGAGGAGGGAGGATTCTTTTCAGCACAAGATCTCCTACTTGGTACTCTCGGTGCCTGACTTTCTGATCGAAGGCTCTCTTCATTCTCTTCTGATATAGCTGTCCATGACAGATTGCAGCCAATCTTTACTCTTCGATCAGACTCAGTTGTTCGTATCGGGCCCGAACCCATTCTGCTTCACTCAGTTTAACATCCATTAATACCCGTAGGGAGGGTAATTCAACTTCAACAGGTAGGACTGCTTCCATACCATACACAAGCTGATACGGTGTTGCCCCAGTGGATGTTCTGATTGACGTGCGGTACCCATGCAAGGCAAACGGTAGCATTTCATGCCAATCTTTGTAAGTGATTACCATCTTCTGCACAATCTTCTTGATATTCTTATTTGCTGCCTCAACAGCGCCATTCATCTTCGGCCTGTAAGGAGAAGAATTGTGATGTTGGATCTTGAAGTCCCGGCATAATTCAGCCATCATTTTGTTGTTTAAGTTGGAACCATTATTAGTAATGATTCGCTCGGGAACTCCATATCGACAGATGATATCTCTCTTCAGAAATCTGGCTACCACTTGTCTTGTAACATTTGCATATGAGGCGGCTTCGACCCACTTAGTGAAATAATCAATGGCGACCAGGATGAATCTGTGGCCATTTGAAGCGGTTGGCTCAATCTTGCCAATCATATCAATGCCCCACATGGCAAAGGGCCATGGTGAAGACATGATGTTCAGAGGATTGGGAGGCACATGCACCTTATCTGCATAGATCTGGCATTTATGGCATTTTCTGGCATAAGCACAACAGTCTGCATCCATTGTGATCCAGTAATAACCTGATCTTAACAACTTTTTAGCCATGGCATGCCCTCCGGCATGGGTACCAAACGATCCTTCGTGCACTTCATGCATCAACAAACCTGCTTCCGTCTTGTCAACACATCTGAGGAGTACCATATCAAAGTTCCTTTTGTATAAAGACCCATCAGTGTTCAGAAAGAAACTACCAGCAAGCCTTCTCAAAGTCTTCTTATCATTGGAAGATGCCCCAGGTGGGTATGTTTGATCCTCCAAGAAGCATTTAATGTCATGAAACCAAGGCTTATCGTCCTTGACAACTTCTGCTGCAAACACATATGCTGGTCTATCAAGTCTGGATACTGAAATCTGAGGTACAAAGTTAGCAGCTTGAACTTTGATCATGGATGAAATGGTAGCAAGAGCATCTGCAAACTGATTCTCGTCCCGAGGGATATACTCGAGCTTGACTGTTGTGAAGAAAGTCAATAACCTCCTTGTATAATCCCTGTAAGGTATCAGATGATCCTGGTGGGTGTACCATTTGCCGTTGGTTTGATTGATTACCAGAGCTGAATCTCCGAATACGGTCAATGTCTTGATCCTGAGGTCAATGGCTTCCTCAAGACCCATAATGCAAGCTTCGTATTCAGCTTCGTTGTTAGTGCAGTTGAAAGTAAGCTTTGCCGAGAAAGGCATGTGAACTCCTTTAGGTGTAATGAGTACTGCACCAACACCACGACCATTCATGTTAACAGCCCCATCAAACATCATAGTCCATTCTTCTTCCGGGTCGGGCCCTTCAGTGTGAATAGGCTCTTCATGATCTTTTGCTTTTATGAACATGATGTCTTCATCAGGGAAGTCAAATCTCATAGGCTGGTAGTCATCAATGGGTTGCTCAGCAAGATATTCAGATAGTACACTGCCCTTGATGGCTTTCTGAGATGTGTACTGTATGTCGTATTCTGTGAGAATCATTTTCCATCTTGCAACCCGTCCGGTAAGAGCTGGCTTCTCGAAAATGTACTTAACTGGGTCCATTTTTGATATCAACAAAGTAGTGTGGGTCAACATATACTGTCTCAGTCGGCGAGCAGCCCACGCTAAAGCACAGCAAGTTTTCTCGAGCAGTGAATAACGTTGTTCACAGTCGGTAAACTTTTTGCTTAGGTAGTATATCGCATACTCTTTTCGACCAGACTCGTCATGCTGGCCCAGCACACACCCCATTGACTCTTCTAATACTGTCAAGTACATTATCAGAGGTCTTCCTTCAACTGGAGGCATAAGGATTGGAGGTTCTTGCAAATATTCTTTGATCTTGTCAAAAGCCTTTTGGCAGTCTTCATTCCACCTGACCGTTTGTTCTTTCCTTAACAGCTTGAACAAAGGTTCGCAGGTTGCCGTTAGGTGAGATATGAACCGTGAAATGTAATTCAATCGACCTAAGAACCCTCGAACTTCTTTTTCCGACTTTGGTGCAGGCATTTCTTGAATAGCTTTGACTTTATCAGGGTCAACTTCAATCCCTTTCTCGCTTACAATAAAGCCCAGCAGCTTACCGGATCGCACCCCGAATGTGCATTTGTTGGGGTTCAACTTCAGTTGGTACTTCCTCAGACGCTTGAATAACTTGAGCAGATTCACCAGGTGATCTTCCTCTGTAAGGGACTTGGCGATCATATCATCCACATAACATTCTATTTCTTTATGGATCATATCGTGGAATAGTGTCACCATAGCCCGTTGATATGTTGCACCAGCATTCTTCAGTCTGAATGGCATCACTTTGTAACAGAACATGCCCCAAGGCGTGATGAATGTTGTCTTCTCCATGTCTTCAGGTGACATCTTAATCTGATTGTATCCTGAAAATCCGTCCATGAAGGAGAATACCGAGAACTGAGCCGTATTATCAACCAGTACATCAATGTGAGGTAATGGGAAATCATCCTTCGGGCTGGCTCTGTTCAGATCCCGGTAGTCGACACACATCCTTACTTTGCCGTCTTTCTTAGGCACAAGTACTATGTTAGCAACCCACGGCGGATAGCTAGTTACATCAAGGAATCCGGTGTCCCACTGCTTTTGTACCTCTTCTTTGATTTTCATTGCCATGTCCGGACGAGTACGGCGCAACTTCTGTTTAACTGGTGGGCATTCTTCTCTTAAAGGCAGCTTGTGCATGACAATGTTGGTGTCCAACCCTGGCATATCTTGATAGGACCAAGCAAACACATCCACATATTCTTGAAGCAGGTCAATCAGTTGTTTCTTCACTGAGTCTTGTAAGCAGGCCCCGATTTTAACTTCTTTCACGTCTTCATCTGTACCAAGATTGATCACTTCAACCTCCTCCTGGTGAGGAGTAATAACCTTTTCCTCTTGTCTTAACAACCTGGCTAGCTCTTCAGGAAGCTCATATTCTTCTTCAACCCCTTCATCAGCTTGATTGATTGGATTGTCAAAGTCATACGAAGTCATAGCCGTGTTGTTGTCGGTGCTGTCTGGAAGGCACTCTCTGCAAGGGTTTAGTTTGTTCATTTTAGTGATTGATTTTAATCTCTGTTTAGAAAAGTGAAATAAAGTTGTCATTTTGAAAACATCGCCATTTATTTTTTTGTACAAAAAGAAAAATGGAAAAACAGTGAGCGGAACAGAAAAGGACTCATTTGCAAAAAGATGTCTGATATTTCATTGGTTAATCTTGTTTGCACAAAAAGTACAGATGGCCCGATTACAAAATGAGTCTCGTCATCTTGGGCAAGATGCAAGACTTTGATGCATGCTATAAAAATACAGGAAATAATAATTACTCTGCATGAGTAACTCTTATAATTTCCTGGGAAGACCAGTTCGAGACACTGCTCCCCGGGACCTTTGGACGAATCCAGTTTTCCAGGTTGCATTCCTCTTCCAGCTCGTCTTCCAGACAGTTGATAGCATCAGGGGTAAGCATCCCCCCGCTCACAAAATTGGGCTCTTTCGCAGCCGCTGCTTGACCTTGTTGAGTTGGTTTGTAACCCAACCCAAATCTGTCTTCTTTCTTCTCCACCGATAGCAGTTTGCCCCAGCCTTGGGCAGTTCCTTCCTCAACAACCTTCCGGGCTTGTTGGTATGATGATATTGAAGTACCAGGCACAGCAGATGTTTCATTCACATTCAAGGCTTCAAACCCCTGACTCATTGTTTCATGGATCTCCCCATCCATCTCAATGTACTTATAGGTAGCCAGGTGGCTGACGAAAATATCCTCCTCTCTACAGATTGTAACGATTTGACCCTCCCACTCGTATTTTAATTTATGGTGAAGGGTAGAGGTCACGGCGCCAGCAGCGTGAATCCATGGCCTACCCAACAAACAGCTGTAGGCGGGCTGAATGTCCATCACATAGAAGATAGTTTTAAAGGTCTGTGGGCCAATCGTTACGGGTAATTCAATCTCTCCCAGAACCGATCTCTTTGAACCATCAAAGGCTCTTACCACCAGGTTGCTGGGTCTCAACGCCAATCCGTCATATTCTAGCTTCACCAGGGCCTTCTTAGGTAAGACATTGAGGGATGACCCCGTGTCTACCAGCACATGGGAAAGGACAGCACCTTTGCATTCCATGGTTATGTGCAAGGCTTTGTTATGGTTGCGGCCTTCCGTTGTCAAATCAGTATTGGTGAACCCTAGTCCGTGACTAGCATTAACATTTCCCACTACTGCTTCCAGCTGATTGACAGTGATCTCTTCAGGCACGTAAGCTGCGTGCAAGACTTTGAGTAGTGCATTCCGATGGGCTTCGGAGCACATAAGCAATGATAGGATTGAGATCTTGGAAGGCGTCTGATGAAGCTGATCCACTATTTTATAATCACTCTTTTTGATGATTCGCATGAACTCATCAACCTCTTGATCGAATGGTGTTTTCAAAGCTTCCTTATCAGCTTGATCTTCCTGCACAGGGCTCTTCCCTTTTGCCTTGGCAGCAGCTTCTGCTTCGGCTGTGGGTCTCTGAATTTGTGGAGCGAAAAGACGTCCGCTTCGAGTGAAGCCTCCGCCTCCGCCCACACTGTCTACTTGTAGTGCAGGGGTTGATGATTCAAATGTGATTCTTTGTCCTTCACAGTACAAGTCGGAGCCGTAATGCCAGGGGATGGCATTACTGCTTTCATAAGGTACGGGTCCAGGCACCGTGATGGTGACTGGACTGATTGCAGCTGTTGAAGGAACTGTGATAGTCTGAGGATCATAATAGATTGTAACTGGTGCTCTAATGGGAGCAGCACCTTCTGAATTGTAGGCAGAGTTGCTTTCAGGATCATAGAATATGGTGACAGTTGAGACATCTTCATGATTTGTTGCTGGTGTTGTAGGAGACAATGGTGGAAGAATGGATGTTGTTGTTGTAGGAGTTTCAAAATGGAGTGAAGCTGAAGTTGTAGAAGAAAAGTTTGCTGATAACTGATCAGTTGAGACGATAGATGGAGTGCTTGTGGATGAAACCGAAGAATTGTCAGGAACAATAGTTGTTGCAGTTGTAGGAGGTTCTGAAACCGTTGCTGATGAGATTGCTGGATTCGTTGGAAATGATGTGGTGATCTGAAGCTGGCCACTCTGAATAAGGCCATCTATGCCATTCCTCAAATTATTGCACCCATTTACTGAGATATTGCAGTAAGCACAACCCAACTCGCACCCCGGGAACATTTGACATTCCAAGAGCTGAGCTTTGATTTCCACCAACGGTGTCCTGATCTGGCCCACACTGGTTATTAAATAAGACGGCTTGTCTTCTTCAATAGCGTTAATCCTGGGACCACCGTGGTTTGGCATCGGGTTCTTATTGACATTGGGTGGTGGTGCGAAATTCAGAGCTTTCGAGTCTACCAGGTCTTGTACCTTCATATGCAGAGCTCTGCACTTTTCTGTACTGTGGCCAGGTGCGTTTGAATGAAAAGCACACCTAGCATTGGAGTCATAGTTCCTGGGTAGACTGTTGGGATCTGGAGGTGCCAACGTCCTTAGCTCAACTAGGTTGAGTTTCAGGAGTTGTGGCAGCAGGGTAGCATATGGCATAGGGATCGGATCGATCACCCTATTAGCTTGAGATGGCCTCTGTTGGAATGGCCTTTGTTGACTGTTGTTGTTGGCGTTGCTGTTGTTGTAATTTCTTGGAGGATACTGATTTTGTTGGTGGTACTGAGGTTGTTGCTGATGGTTTTGCTGCGGAGGTTGATAGACTGGTAGAGGATGAGCTGGAGCAGGAATGGTGACTGCTGCTATTGATCTGTGAATATATTGGGGCCTGCCCCTGTTGGTGTGGATGGCATTGGTCTCGCTAGTTCTTCTCGGGCCTGCAAAAGGCTTTCTTGTACTACTGGACGAGCTTGCACCATTGTCAGATATCTTACCCATCTTCAATAGGCTTTCAATTCTCTCCCCAGCTATGACAACATCTGCAAAGCTAGTGGAAGAGAAAGCAGCCAGCCTGTCAATGTAAGTCCCCTGAAGGGTGTTCATGAACATATCTGCCATTTCCCTTTCAGACATAGGGGGCTGAACAGCAGCAGCCAGTTGCCTCCATCTCTGGGCATATTCTCGGAAACTTTCCCTTGACGACTGTGACATTCCCATTAGGAGGGTCCTGTTGGGTGCCATGTCTAAGTTATACTGATACTGTCTGATGAAGGCCTCTGCCAGGTCCTTCCAGCATCTAATAGTTGCCCTTGTCAAGTGAGAGTACCATTCTCTTGA
Source organism: Lathyrus aphaca (assembly GCA_963966055.1). Lineage (NCBI taxonomy): Eukaryota > Viridiplantae > Streptophyta > Magnoliopsida > Fabales > Fabaceae > Lathyrus > Lathyrus aphaca. Next base: position 485,348,515 of record OZ014520.1, on the reverse strand, counting down.
CGCTCCAGTTAAGCTGTCTTCGAAATAGAACATCCAGAGCTTCTCATCCATCGTATAGGCCTTCAGCCTTCCCAGAAATGACTGTAAATGAGTCCGGGGGCATGAAGTCCCGTTGTATTTTTCAAAACAAGGAGGCTTGAACTTATGGGGGATCCTGACCCCGTCTACCAAGCCCATGTCCATGACATCGAAGCCCAAAGAGTTTTGAGATTCTAAGGACCTCAATTTCTCAGCTATCTCATCCAATCTCCTATCATAAGCTTCCTCCCCAGCACCCATTACTGTGAATTGGTCCTCCTGAGGATCTTCTTGAAGTACCCTAGCTGCGGTGGCAGTTCCTTGAACATTTGCAGGAATATTGACCTCAGGATGGAGGTGTGGCCCAAAGACAGGGGGGTTAACATGGGGTTGGACCCTTTCATTGTTGCTGGTGCCGGCAGTCCCTATATGTGGATCCTCTTGATTTTGCCTTTCCACCATGGCCCTCAATCTTTCCTGGCTCTGAGCCATGTTGTTCATAACTTCCATAAACTGAGTCATTTGATTCCTCATCTCTAGCCTTTCATTTGCCATTTGATTTCTGACCTCAGTAAGGTCCTGCTGCATCTGATCCATTTGAATGCCCGGAAGGTTGTTACGGGTTGGATAACGGTGCGGACGGTTGAGGGGAAATACCCGGCGCCGAGCAATAATTCCTGAACGTCACAACAGAGTTAGTGGCAATAAAACAAAAACCTACAAAACAAACAAAAGTGTTAGCATGCAATGCAGTTATGCTTATTTGTTCACAAGGTATCCGGCTTGGCATTCAGTTTTGACCCTTCCAGACCCTCGAAGATGCTGTTGTTGTTGCTTGAAGAAAACTCAGATGAAGCAAACTAACACAAATATATTACAGAAGGTGAAATAATACAAATTGTTCATTTTACAATACAAGCCCTCTAAGGGGTCACAATACATTACAAGAAAATAAAAGTACATGGAAAGAAAGCAACAACAAACAAATGGTCAAACACCAAGACCAAACTCATCCTCACGAACTTCCTTGAGAAGTGCTTCGGTCACGGGATCAGCCGGACGCTCCGTGAGATTCCTGATGAGGAGATTCCGGGTCGTAACAGCTGCTGCTAGCTTCTTGTGCTGACTTTGGTCTTTTGACCTCTTCACCCCTGCTTTGATCTTCAGTTCTGATATCTCCCTCTGGGCTGCTGCCAGGGCTTCTTGTTGTTCTTTTGCATTAGCTTCAAGTTGCTCCATCTTGTCTTGAACTCTCTTGTCCTCTAGAGTAAGAGCCTCGGTGATCCTGACCCACCGGGCTTGACTCTCCTTCAAATACAAGTCTGTTCTTGCTCTCTGGAAATGGGCTTCCTTGCAAGCATTCTTCAGAATTTGTTCTCCAGCCTTTGACTTTTTGATATAATCCCCAGACTTCTCAATCTTAGTCAGATGCTCCACTCTCAACTTCTCCAATCTCTCAACCTCCCTCATACCCTCACTCCTCTCCCGGAGGGTCTTCTGCAAAGCCTGGGTTAACTTCTCATTTCTTTCCTTCAAGCCCTCAAACTCCTCCAAACTGATAGTGGCAGGGGGTGGTACTGAAGATGACTCAGGCATGTCTCCTATGGTAAAGGGCATCCCAGAGAATTGGGCCCTGGCACGGGACCACTCGTAATATTGTGCTGATGCCACATTATTGCACTTCCCCAGAATGGTCACTCCCTTGGTTTGAACATTATCCCAGGCCCAGGCAGCCTGTCTAACAACAGCCAGATTAGTCTTGTTCTCACAATAAAGAGTCTCCACCAAGTCCTGTGCCTTAGGAGTGTGGACCAGTGCATAGCCCAGTTGCCTTCTGAACAACAGAGGGTTGTAATTGATACTTCCCTTAACTCCTATTAGGGGCACATTGGGAAAATGCCCACAGCTAGTGATGACATCCCTGCCCTTGGTGCTCTGAGTGCACCATCTAATATCTGCTGAAGTTAGAACAGTGAGTCTCTTAGCCCAGTTGCTCTGCTGATGAGGGTTTAGAAATGAATCTGTCCTGGGTAGATGCCTGAGAAGCCAAGTGTGGAACAATGGAGCACAACACCTCACTAATCTCCCCCTCTGCTTTTCATTCCTCTGATGCACCGAATAGTAAAGGTCCCCCAATAAAGTGGGCACTGGGTTCTTCAGGATGAACAGATGGATTGCATTCTTGCTAATGAATCGAGGCTCATCTGCAAACAATACAATTCCATATATTCTCAAGGCCAGTAAAGCACAAACAGCTTTCCACTCTCCTAGAGAAGCTTTCAGGGTAGCTTGAGAGATCAAGAAATCCAGATGAAAACCAGGGATCCCAGCTTTAGAAGTCATATGCTGCTCAATCAAAACAAGTTCCAGATGCAAAGCTTTTGCTACTTCTCCATTGCTAGGAAAGACCATCTCAGGGTTGAAAGGGATTCCACCCCTGATAGGCAAACCAACCAATGATGAGTATTCTTCTAATAGAGGGCCCAACTGAAAGTCTTGAAAAGTGAAACATCTCAATGGGGGATCATAAAACTGAATACAGGTGTGGATCAGGCTTCTCTGTGATGGGTCCAGATCCATAACCATATCAAGTATATCTCCATAATTTTCCCTGAACAATGGTATGTGATCTGGAGTGATCAGGGTCTGAATCCTCCTGATGTCTGATAACTCGGGCTGGAAGAAGTGATAGGTGATGTTGCTCTTTTTAGGAGCCATGATGCTGAAGACTGAGTAGAGACAGGTGCTGATGATAATGCTGAAGTAATGAGCCACTGATTGGCTGGTGCAGGTGATAGCTGAAGCAGATGCTGGTGAAGATAGGTCAGTACTGAAGATGGGGTCAAAACCAAAACCAAATGAAGATGGATACCCTGAAACAAATAAGTAAATGTCAATATGATGCAATGATTATGTATGCAAATGAAATGCAAGGGTCTGTGACTGAGCTGGATCTGATCAAAATGCCCCGATATAGGTCCAAGTGTGCTCAAGAATTCCAGATGAGGTCTATAAATCCAGTAACCAAGGTGGGGGACTCAAATAAAGAGCCACATGTCCAGGGTTTTAGAATCACGAGAACTGTCCCAAATTGGAGTATTCTTAAACAATCAAAGTAACAAGGTATTCTGAGGTCAAGGTACCTGCAAACCTGTAAACAGCCCAAACCCCTCACAGGTGGTGTTCTAAAACAAGGATCCTCAGACTTGGATCAGTTATGAGAAGTGTAAACACTTATAACCCGGAGGTACAGTGTTTACAATAACCATAAAAGTTCCTCCTCTAATTCACCTCAGTTTCTGAAGGTCAATACTAAAAGGTCATCCAGACTTAGCAGGCTTCCCAGATAGCCCTAGCACTGCAGGAAATCTGCAACACAGAGTTCTCAAGAAGAAACCCATATCTGAACCGTGTTTCATATTCCCGCACCAGACCGAAATGGAATGGGAAAGAACATGATTCACTCTAGCCTAGGTGTCACTCAGGTCCCAGGTATAGGACCTTAACTCTCAATGGGACACCACCCACCAAAACAGAACCAGATCCAGCCAGCATGACAGTATGATATATACAAAAGCAATAAAGAAAGCAGTAAAGCAACTGTACATAAAGCAAAAATAAATACAAAAATACAAACACAAATAAGCACATAACACCCCAGTAAACACAAATCAAACAAGCGCTAGGAGGAACCCATAAAAAGAACCAGAAGCCCTGGTTGCAATATAAGGTTCCCCAGCAGAGTCGCCAAGCTGTCGCTCCCACCAAATGAAGCCGGGTCAAATGGGGTACAGACGCGAACGGTCGGCGAAAGGGGGATGCGAGGACACACAGGAGTGAACTCACAGGGAAATGAATAGAGTCGCCAGCTAGGCATTTTTATCCCGGAGGAAAGGCAATGCTGCATAGACCTAGAAAGACATGGATAAGACGGTTGCGAACCAGAGAGACTGAGAAAGGGGGTTGGTTACAACCTGGGAAGGTATTAGCACCCAGATTGTCCGTCGTACTCGACGGGATCCACGCTTAAAAGATTTGTGTTTTAAAGGGTAGTGTCAGTGCAATCTGTGTATAAAATAGCTGGAAAAGGATGTACAGGTGTCGGTGTAAGTGAAGTGCAAAGTGTAATACATACAGTGTCAGTGTAAGGACAAGAATAAGATGCTCAAGATCATGAGGCTAAAAGAATAATGCTGGAAGGAGGGGGAATATACAGAGACTTTTGTTCGATAACTGTTAAGTTATGCCTACGTATCCTCTCGTGCAATGAGGAAGTCAGAACACCGTAGTTCGACCCAAAGAGACTGATAGATGAATTGACTTGTGAACTGCTTACTTGTCTATGCTCAAGTGTATGACCTGTCTGGCTCAGGTGCGAACTGTCTTGCATTAGACGGAAGAAGCGAATTCTCGTTAATGAGTGAAGATGATGAGAAAAGAATCCCGGAGGAGACGATTATTGTTTGTTTTTGAGTTTTCAGTCTTTTATTGCTTTTGAAAATTTGTCATAGGTTAATGAGCTTAAGCCTAAACCAATGGATTTAGTAAACTCATCACATCTTCCCTCTGATTAGGGGTAATGAGAATACCTTAAGTGTGAAGTCAGATTCTCACACTTAATCACCTTTGGTATAGGATTAAGATCATTAACCTATTTTGTGATTATTTAGATGTTTTTGGTGTTTTTGTTTAGTGTTTAGTAATGAGGTTAAGCCATAATCAGGGATTAAACAGACCCATTACACCATCCTAATAGAAGGATAATAGATGAGAATGTTTAAGCTGAGGAAAGCTCCTCAACTTAATCCATGATTAGGGATTAAACTCATGACAAAACAAGCCTTTGATTAAGTGGATTTTAGTTAATGGTAAGATGATGAAGTGATTTTTAGGGTTTGTAAGACAACTTGAGGGGGACTTGTCCATTAACACTAGGGTTAGTCCTTCTTAACCAATTAAGGAAGAATTAGAACCCTAATGCAAGGACCAAGTTACAAGTGTAATGTCTTGATGATTATTAGATGGATTGATTAAGAGATTTAAACACATTAAGGGTTTAACACTTAGGATTAAAGTTATACACTCCATCCTAAGAGAAGGATGCAGGCATAAGCTTAATCACAAAGCCTTAAAGCCTTAGGGGTTTAGTCCCTGATTATGAGATGAGAGGAGAAGACTCAAAAGAGACACAAAGGTAAAACTAAGAGGGGAGACTAATCAAAACCCTAATCATTGTCATACATGGTTGTTCCTAAGGTTTGTGAGGTTTGCAAGAACAATCTTCAAAGAGAACCACCAGGATGCAGATGAACAGGATCAAGAGAAGCAAAGCAACTTGCTTCATTCAAGAAGTCAAGTCACTTGAAGAAAGAAAGTGGGAAGAAGAAGAATGAGCAAGCTCAAACTCTAACACATATAAAAATGCAGCAATGGATGCAAGAGAGATGAAAAGAAAAGTTATGAGAAGTGAAGGCAAATTCACTTCTCAACAATACTTACCACCTGAAATGTTAGAAAAGAAATGCAATGCAAAGCCAAATGAGATAAGATGACATGATGATAAACAAAACCAGAAGCATGTTGATGATGATAATGATGCTATGAGATGCTACAAACATGAGGCAAGGCATGGAGATGCTCATACAAGATCATGGATGCAAATGATGCAAGTTAAGGAGCATGAACTTTACATGAAAAGTTATGAAACATACATGGCAAACAACATGGCAAAATGCAAGATGCAATGATCAAACATGCTTTCTATATGTCTTAAGATGTCAAATGAATCAAATGGATGCTTGAAATGTCATGGCAAGTCATGTTATGCAAGAGAATGCAAGGAGGATGCAAATGGAAGCCCAAATTAGGGTTTATGGATCAAACAACAAACAAAAGCCAAAAACAGAAGCAAACCCTAAGATAAAAAATGGAAAATGCCACCCAAAGAAACCCTAAACCTATACTAAACCAATGCCCAAAGGGGAGATCTCAACTCTTAACCAATCTCAAGTTATGATTTTTCTAAGATTTTAGGGTTTTTAGGGTTCTTAAACAAAAGAAATGCCAAACAAATTGAAAATGAGGAATCAAATCATGGCCATTTAATCCTAGAAACTGCATGCTAAACACAATGCAATGCAAGAAGAATCAATGTCCAACTCTTCATAGATAGGCAGAAATGATTTTTTGAACTTAGGATCAAAATAATGCACAAAAATGATTTTAATTCAATGGAAAATTCTCAAAATGCATCAAGATCAAAAAAGAAATTTGGTTTGAAGGTTGGACAATGTTTCTAAATGTCTTAGAACATTTCATGAATTTTTTGGTGATTTTTAAATACCTAAAAGCATTTTTAATAAATTAATTCTCATTAATCAATTAAAAATAAACTTTTAAATATTTAAAAATACTTTTTAAATGCTAAAAATAAAATAAAAATATTTTTTGTGTCATAAAAATTAATAAAACTTATGAGAAAAAGTTTCATAATTTTTACACATTTTTTACAATTTTAAAATAATTGTGCAACTTAAATGAAATAAATGAAAAATAAAAACAAATAAAAGGGGAAGTAAACAGAATGGAGGGATGAGATGAACCCTGGATTTAAATTGGTTGACCAGCGCGCATCTGGACGGCTGGGGTTGCATCTGAGCCAATTAACTTAATTACGAATTAATTAAACTAATTAATTGAATTAGGGCTAATCAAATGGATCTGAGCCCTTCACTCACGCGCGAAGTCAACCAGTCAACCCCATCCAACGCCCAAGATTCAAACTGGCTTAATGACTGGGATTAGGGCATAACAACTCTCAGGTGACCGGAGGGAGGCTCCGGTCATCTTCTCCGGCGCTACCAAAACCCTAGAACACGATTCAGACCACCCCAAGCTAAATTAAACGCCCAGAAACAATCCTCACACTTCTAGCAACTTAAATCAACAATCAATCAACATTTAACTAGCAAGAACAAGCTGAATCGAAGCAAAACAAAAATGGGGCCAAACTTTCAGACACTCATAAAATGCTCATTTTTCCACCATTTTTAATTCTAACCACATCACAATGATCCTTAGAGCATGCACTTTCACTTTATAACAAAAAATCAAAGCTTTGAGAGAAAAGTTTCATGGCCATACCTGAGATGAAAACTCCTGTTTCTGGGCTTTCAGAGCAGTTCCTTGATGCAAGCTAGCTCCACTGACTCCCCTGGTGCTAATGGCAGGCTTGGAATGAGCTTTAGCAAGCTATTTCAAGAGGTACCAAACTGATATAGCAGAAAATGAGCTTTGTGTACAGGCTGTTTCAGATCAAGGTGATGGGTGGTTTTGACTCCTTTTGATGTGCTTGATTTGTTGGTGAAAAGAGCTTGGATGTTTGATGGCTGTGGAAGTTGATTCGAAGAGAAATGCAGGCTGAGGTGAGAAATGGCAATGGAGTGTTCTTGCTCAAATCAGGTCTGACTCTTGGTGGTTTCTACTCAACAAGGCAGGGTGAGATGATTGGAGGAATTTGTTTGAGTGTTTGTAGTTTGTGGAGGCAGATTCGAAGCAATTTGCAAAATGAGGTGTGTTTGTGTATGTGATGCTTGAGAGAGTTTCAGCCTTGCTTGGTTTATGAAATGGCTTGCAAATGGAAAGTATAAACAATTCTAATTGGCCAGATGATGTGACATGGCCTGCTGTGATAGGTAAGTCGCCTTTTGCAAAATGTCAACTTCTTTGTAAGAGAGGCATGGGCTAAGTTATAGCTAGTACAAGGCATGGTTCTGGTGCAGCAAGATGGGGTGAAAGGGCTAGCAAGGTGCAGCATCCAATGCATCAAGTTGGTGAAGTGTGATGAGTGTTTTTGCAAGTTGTCACTTTTTGAAACTTTATGAAAAATGCCTTGTTACACAAACCATAAACATGTAATCTTTGGTCCAATTCTGACTTTTAGGACATATTGAATGTTTGCATACTGGTTTGAAGTGAATTAGAAGTTACAATTGGCTTTGGTTCATGATTTTGCAAAATTCTCATTTGAAGCATGCCTTAAAAATCAATGATTTTTGCCAACTTTGTCACACCATAACTTTTGATCCAAGAAGAGTTTGATCATGTTCTTGTACTTTTTGAAAAGGGAAAGATGTAATCTACAACTTTCATGACCAAAGTTTTTCCATTTGAAGCATTTTTGGATCAAGAATCAAGGCTTGAAAAATGACCTAAAATGAAGCATCCTTGAAAAGTCAACTATGCCCAAAAAGTCAACATTTGCAAAAACTCCAAATTCTTGATTTTTGTGAACTTCAACCTTCTTCCATGATCAAATAAAGATCATATACACTCAAAATGATGAAGATCACCCATTGGTTGGGTTATTGGGGGCCTCAGATGCCCTGATTTTGCACTGACTTGTCCAGAAAGTCAACCCTTGATCAGATGACTTCCCCATGGAATTTCTTCATGAAAATTGATATGCATACTCCTTATACCATATAGAGACCAATGGAAACAAGAATGACCAAAAAATTGGGTGTTATGGCCTCTGAAACCAAAACCCTAATTTTAGGTCAACTGTGCAGTCAAACCTGGCTCTGCATCCATTCAAACCCTAGTTCTTGTGATTCTTTTGAAATCTTGACCTTGAGAGGATGTAATATGATATATGAACACACATGGATCCCTTTGAAGTGATTGGTGGCCTTTGGAGTGGCTCAAGAAGCTCTTGGATTGCTCAGATCACAAACCCTAGGTGCAGATGCCTTAGAAATTATGCAGTGAATCAAAAATTAAACATGAGGTGATATGATTGTGTTTATGCATATGAGAATGATCACAAGCCATGGTGTGAATGGGTGAGGGAAAATTTGGGGTGTTTACACCTGGTCATTCATTTGGATCCTCATCTCTGCTATCTCATCTTGTAGTTGTTTCAGCTGATCATCTTTGTTGTCCTCAGGATTCTTCTTCTTCATGTCCTTAGAGAGGAGTGCTTTCAACTCTTCTTGCCCCTTGGACAAATTCAGAATCACTTCTTGAAACTGAGCATTCCGAGCTTGAAGATCTTTGACAGATTGTTCGAGAGCCATTTCTGCTGAAATAAACAGCGAGAAGATAAGATACCTGTTCATAAGAAACCTGTGATGCAATGATATGGTATGTAAATGCGTATGCAATGTTTCCAAGGACCGCAGGATTTAAATTTGTTTAAACAACCAAAAAGGTAAACTTTTATTAGTAATAAATTTGTTTGCCCTTTGGGCTTACAATAAAAATGAAATAAATACAAGAAATGGGGTTTTAAGTCTCCCATGGACGTTTCCTCTTTGTGTTGAGGTATGAGTTGAGATTCCGCTCCTCATGAAGTTGCTTTGTTAGCTCCAGAATTCTTTCCTGACTTGCTTTGTAATGAGCCTCGAAAGTATCCCTTTGCTCCTTCAACTGGATCCAGGACCTCTGTAAGTCTTCCATGTCAGTGGGCATGTCTGGGTGAAGGATGGTATAAGAAGTATCTCCTTCAGCAACAGGCTCCATAGTAACTGGCAGGACGGCAGGATATGGCATCATAAGAGTCTCAGCACGAGATCGCACCCATCTAAGATAAGCTTCCATAGGAATAGTGTACTTGGGCTCCAGAGTCTTGATGTCAACCTTGTTCACTTTTCCCCATGCTCGTATAAACCTTTGACGGTAACCTTGAAGATCATTGTCGTAGTCAAACACAATACCCTGAATCAACATGTCATGAGGGCCATCACTCCGAGCATAACCAAACTGACGTAAAGCTAAGGAGGGGTTGTAAGTAATGCCCACTCTTATGACTAGAAGTGGCACATTAGGAAACTCCCCACAACGGTCAATGATAGTAACATTCTCTATAGATCGAGAGCACCAATGAATATCTGAATGAGAGAGTGACATAATCCTCTTGGACCACCTGAACCCTTGTTCACACTTCATCACTGATCGAGGAAGGTGAGAAATAAACCACCTAGATAGCAAAGGTATGCAGTACATCAGAGTTCCTCGTGCCTTTGTAGTACGAGTATGAAGAGAATGCAGGATGTCCCTAAGTAATGTAGGCACTGGATTATGAGTCAGAAATATATTGATGGCGTGAACGTCTATGAACTGATCTGGATTGGGGAACAACACCAAGCCATAAATCAACAAAGCTAAGATCTCTTCAAAAGCATCATATCTCATAGCCTTCAAGAACACTTGAGCCTTCTCTATCAATACCTTAGCAAGAATACCCTTAACTCCACTTCTCGTTTCTAGGACAATGTCTGATTTCTTCAAATGTAAGGCTGCAACAATGACTTCAGGTTTAGGCTCTTTTTCCAAGCCTGTGAAGGGTTTCTGATCAAGGATAGGTATACCCAGAAGTTTGGAGAACTCTTCCATTGTAGGAACCAGTTGATAGTCGGGGAATTTGAAGCAATGGTGCTTAGAATCAAAGAACTGAAACAGAACACTCATCATGTCTTCATTGAACCCTGAAGTGACTAGATCCAATAGGTGGCCATGTCTCTTGATGAACCGGGAGTTTTCAGAAACTTGAGAGACCAATTCTTTAAGCTTAGGAGGTATTCCTACAAAGTTGATCCGGATAGTATTCCTACGAGCAGAAGCCATGACCTGCAACAAAGAACAAAGATAAATCCTTTGGTCCTTGAAATGGTTAGTGAAAATGCTATGCTTATGATGCATGATGATGCTATGATGTTATGCTCAATCACAAACATGTGGCACACACAAACAAGTCACACAATAGCCCTAGGTTTGAAGGCTTGCATGAGGTTTAAAGGTAAGTACCCTCCCCTGAAGTTTAGTTGGTTCATCCTGTCCTACAAAAGTAACCAAGTTCTAAGGGATCTCAATATCATTGATCCTTCACAAGGGTGGTTGTTCAGTAGGCAACTTACTTGCCAACCAAAACCCTCCAAGTTTAGGATCTCAATGAGCGTAGTATCGAGTATCAACCAACTTCAGTCTTCACCAAATCCGGCTATCTCACTACTTTATAAAGGCCAAGATGGGATAACTAGGGTTATAAAAGTTAGTTAGTGTATTGACAACATATGGCAACCTCATATTATCCTCAACTTGACTTAAGGAACATAAGCACCAACCAAGAAGTCACACTAACTATGGCCACCAGATCAACCATATCATTATACGCCGTACAGTTTCCTTGGTCTATTGCCATTTACCTAAGGTACACTAGATCCGGGTTAGGATCTTTCACACATAAGAGCACCCAACGGATAAGTATAAAGCAAACAAGGCAAACAATTTTAAAGTGATCTAATTCCTAAGGGTACCCCTCTTTTATTAAATCCCCAACAGAGTCGCCAGTTCTGTAACACGGTGGGAGAACTGACTTTAGTTAAATGTTGCGGATAGCAAGAGTCGCCACCGAATTTTATTTTATCCAAAGGAAAGGGCATAAAAGAACAGGAAAAACCTTAAAAGATTTTTGGGTTCGGGGGGTAGGTTATGTAAAGGGAAGGTGTTAGCACCCTTTACATCCATGGTTATCCATGGGCTCTTAGTTACTTAGCTCACTTTAAAATGTTTTTGAGAAGTGTAGTGTGTGATTAAAAATTTTCTTAAGTACTTTATAATGACCCTTGTACGGATATATATAAAGACTTTGTTTTGAAAATTGTTTGAAAATGTGAAGTGTTTTTGAAATGTTTTGAAAAGGTGAGCAAGTACATAAGAGGAACCTACCCTAAGTTAAATCTTTTCTGTTCTTATATGTTCTTTCAAAGGTAAGACTATCCCTATTATTAAGGAATAGGTAGTCATTACCTTGGATGGAAGAAGGGACAAGTGAAGGGACATCTGTGATTAGGCAACTGTAAGGTGTATTAACAATTCGAAGGGACTTATCATCTTTTATTCGAAAAGGGACAAAATCATTTACGAAGGCAACCATGAAGGGATTTGATCTTATAATTCTTTAAAGGGACAAGATGATATTAATGAGATAAGGGACTTTGCTTTGTACACCTTACTTGACCTTTTTATTTAGGCAACATGAGGGATATCCTTAAGAAGTGAGATGACGATCAAAGATCGACTTACGTGTGTGCATGTACAAATTCAAATATTTATCTTATAATTAGTGATCTAGGTTAATTTTAAAGTACAAACATGTTTTTCACTCCCTAATTTACTAACCATGGAAATTTAAATAAATAATAAAAATTCTACCACTATTACATAATTTGCACAATTACATTATAATAAGAATAAATAATTTAAATAAATAAGCATATAATAAATAAATAAATAAATAGGTTAGTAATAACAAACAAAATAAATATAAAAGAGGTTAGTATAATAATATAATATAGAAAACAAATTAAAAGTTCAAATTTAAATAAATAATCATTTTTTAAGAATATTAAGAAAAAAAAGAAATAAATAATAATAATTATATACTTATAAAATGATTAATAGTTTAATAAATTAATTATATATACATATTAGAATTATTTAATAATTATAATTATAAAAATAAGAAATTTAAAATCATAAAAGAAAATTAGGGTTTTTAAAATAAATTAAGGTTTATAAAGAAAAAATTAGATTTTACATATAAAAATATTAAAGTTTATAAGTTAATCTAAATATAATTAATGAATTTATATACAAAAAAAAATATATGTACATATTAGAAATATTTAATAATTATAAACAAACATAACAAGAAATTAAAATTATAAAAGAGAATTAGGACTTTGGATTATTTAGAAAAATAAATTAGGGTTAATTATTTAATCTAAACTTAATTAAATTATTTATACAAAAAAAATACATACAATATTAATAATATAAACATATAATGAAATAAATATAAATAATAAAGTTTGAATTTTTAAAATATAAGTTTTTTTTTATATATAAGAAAATAATATATAACATTTTATTTTAGACATTTATTATTAATTAGATTAATTAAATATAATATAAACAAAACCAAATAAATGAAAAAAAATGAGAAAAAGAACTTACCTGGGGCTGGGATTCGAACCCAGGCCCTAGGCTTCACATCTCCAGGACCAACCTCCCTTCCACTGGGCTGCGCATGCGCTAGTGATATTGAATGAGCATTAATGCCTTTTGTTTGCTAACCTGTAAAAATCATAAAAAAAACAAAACAACACAAAATGGCCTGGGGGGATTCTGTAACGCCCAAATAATTATTTATTATTTTAATATTTAAGTAATTATTGTGGTTAATCGGAATATTTAATGTTGTGGCTAATTTAATCGATAAGTCGGAAATTTAGTCGAAAGTCGTAGAAATTATTATAAGAAATAATAATATAATTGTGGTGTTATTTGAGTAAGTGGGCTTATCATTGTGTACTAATTAGTAAAATGAGAGGTGTTATATTAGGCCCATTAGAAATTAGGATATTTAGTTAATTTAATAAAGAGAAAATAAAATAAGTAATAGAAACAAAAAGAAAAGAAACAGTAGTGGAAAGAAGTTACAGAAGAGGAATTGGAGAACTGTTGTACGAACAAGGAGGGAAGGAGAAGAAAATTTCCGGAATCCGATTCTTAGAGCAACCTTTGATCCAAAATAATAAGGTAAGGGTGGGTTCGATTATTATTATTGGGTATGAATTTCAGTACAGTGATTTGGGTAGTTAGGTTGAAATAATTAATTGTGATTCTTGAGATTCTGTAGAAATTATATACATATTATGATGAAATTGTTAATTTTGTGAATTAGTTGTTGGATTTCTAGATTTTAGTTGATTTTAAAGTTGTTGATGTTGCTGGATGTTGCTGTTGTTGGAGTATTTCACTAGAAAACAAATTAATATAAGAATGAAGAATGAGAGAGAGACCAGTAAGAAAGAAGGAGAAGAAAAAAAAAAGGGGGGGGTGTGGCGCAGGCCACCTGTCCCACTAAGGGGAGTGTGGCGCAGGTCACACCTAATAACACATGATGGCGCAGGCCAGGAGCCTATGGCGCAGGCCATAGGTGTTTTGGAGGGGGGGGGGTGGGCCCACAACCATGGCGCAGGCCATGCTGTGAGGATGCCTTACACCACCTTTTATTAATTCAACCCCATTTTCATTAATTCAACATGTTTATTAATTCAACTACTTTTAATAATTCAATACATTTCATTAATTCAACTCATTTATTAATTTAACTTATTTAATGAAACATGTGAAGATTATTAATAATATTGTGTATATAATTTAATAAAGTTAAACAGTAAGTTATTAAAAGAAACTGTACTAAGTGGAATCGGTATGAAAGTTGTACTTATTAATAATGCAAAATAACAAAATATAGTAACTGTGTGGGTTTAGCAGAAGAATGCAAGTTCTTCAAATTAACAGTAACAGGAGTGGTGATCGATTTTCTAAGACGGATGAATTTAAAGAAATTTAGGAAAATTCCACATTTGTAATAAAGTTATATTAGTCGCGGAAAGTAGAAAATAGTAGTGAATTAGTCGGTTTAGCCGAATTAGGCGGAAAATTTAGTTACCCGGGATTTAACGAAAGTCGTCGAGTTAAGTCGAGTGATTTAATAGTTGATTTTAATGAGTTGCTTTACTGGAAATTATGTTACTAAATAATGTTTCGAATACAACTGAGTTGCATTTTGTTCCGAATTAAGGGATAGTTCTTAAGTTGCTATATCAGAGGCTTTTGTGCCAAAGTCGAATATAAGTTGTTTATGCCGTAAAAGTTGTTGTGTTGTTCGTGTTGCTGTGTTGTTTTACGTTGAGAAGTTCTATAGGTCATGTAAGTGCATATGCATTTTTGTCGGAGCCGTTGCTCACACCATGTTGGCCTGGATTGGCAAAAAGTTGAAAGTTGAAGGCTTATGCCTTGATGCCTCGTTAAATTGGCAAATTTTAAGTTGGGAGTTTTACTCCGAATGGTACCACATGCATAACTAGTTGAGTCTCATTGAAGTTGCATATTTGTTGGTTTATTGTGTTGATATTTGATTAATTTGTGAAGTGGTGTTTGTTACTATTCTTATTCGCTGTATTGTTGTTCATATACTAATTATAATAATTGTAACTCACCCCTTCTGTTGAATGTTGTCATTATGTGACAACGTGCAGGTAATCCTGAGAAGTAGCCGGTTACTTTTGGTCGAGTCGGTGGTTAGTCGCTCTGATACGTAGCACTCGGGGGGGGGGGGGATTGTCGCATGTCTGCTTGTGATCTTTTAATTATTACCGAGTTTTAATTATTTGAAGAGTTTATGGTTGCTTATTTCTATTTTAAGTTGTTATTATGTTGCTTAAAGATAATAAGAATTATTTTATGAATCCGCTGCGTAAGAATTTATGAAGTTGAATTATTTGAGTGAATGACATTATTTTGTCGAGTTAATAAAAAGTGTTACGTATTGTTATGATTTCCTTAAAGTAGGAATGGTTCAAAGTTGATTATGTAATAACCCATTGTAGAAATTTTACGACTTTGATTTTGTTGTTATAATTTCGTGGGTAGAAAATGGGGTGTTACATTAGTGGTATCAGAGCAGGTCGGTCTGTCCGGCCAGTTGTCGTGTCTTTACTGTCTAACAATTGTGTATTGTTACTGATCTAACTTTTAGTTGTGTTGTAGTGATAAGTTGAAATGGCTGGGAGAAATGACGCTGCGATGGCTGCCGCAATGCAAGCAATGACACAAGCTGTGCAGAACTTGCCAAATGCTGGTGGAGACGCTGGATCACGTAGTTTGGCGACTTTCCAAAGGGAGAATCCGCCGGTGTTTAAAGGGAAGCATGATCCAGATGCAACTTTGGGATGGTTGAAAGAGATAGAGAGAATCTTCCGTGTTATGGATTGCACTCCAGCTCAGAAGGTTCGGTATGGTACTCACATGCTAGCAGTTGAAGCTGATGACTGGTGGCTAGAGACTCATGAGAGGTTGACTGCGGCAGGTGAAGTCATTACTTGGGATGTATTCCGTAGGGAATTCATGAGAAAGTATTATCCGGAAGATGTCTGTGGTAAGAAAGAAATTGAGTTCCTTGAGCTGAAGCAAGGAAACATGTCTGTCACTGATTATGCTGCAAAATTTGTGGAGTTGTCCAAATTTTATCCTCATTACACTGGTGCTGGTGATGAATTTTCAAAGTGCATCAAGTTTGAAAATGGACTGCGCTCTGAAATTAAGAAGGCTGTTGGGTATCAGAAGATACGCATTTTTACTGAATTGGTTGATAGCTGCAGGATATTTGAAGAGGATAATAATGCTCATTACAAGGTTGTCAATGATCACAGAGGCAAGCAACATCAAAACCGTGGCAAGTCGTATGATGCTCCAGTTGGAAAAGGGAAGCAAAGAGCTGCTCCGACTCAGAGAGCTAGTGGGGGAGGTGCTCCTGCTGGTATAGTTTGCTTCAAATGTGGTCAGGATGGTCATAAGAGTAATGTATGCACTGCTGAAGTAAAGAGGTGTTTTCGCTGTGGTAAGACCGGGAATGCAATAGCTGATTGCAAGCACAAGGAAATGATTTGTTTTAATTGTGGTGAAGAAGGGCATATTGGAAGTAAGTGTCAGAAGCCAAAGAAATCTCAAACTGGAAAGGTGTTCGCATTGACCGGAACTCAAACCTCCAGTGAGGACAGACTTATCCGAGGTACATGTTTCATAAATGGTACTCCTTTAATTACTATTATTGATATCGGTGCTACGCACTGTTTTATTTCTGATAACTGTGCTCGAATCCTGAGTTTAAAATTGTCTGCTTTGGGTGGTGATTTGATTGTTGAGACCCCAGCTAAGGGATCAATAGCTACTTCATTGGTATGTTTAAAGTGTCCTTTATCGATCTTCGATAAAGATTTCTATGTTGATTTAGTATGTTTGCCGTTGGCTGGGATGGATGTAATTCTTGGTATGAACTGGTTAGAGTATAATTATGTTCATATAAATTGTTATCATAAGTCGGTGAGATTTTCCACTCCTGAAGAGGAAGGAGTTGGCTTATTACCTTTCAGAGAATTATGAAAATTAATGAAAGAGGAAGCTCAGATGTTTTCCTTAATGGCGACGTTGTCGGTTGGGAATAAAGCTAAAATTGATGAACTGTTAGTAGTGAAAGAATTCACTGAAGTTTTTCCTGATGAGATTCCTAGTGTGCCGCCAGAGAGGGAAGTTGAATTTACTATTGATCTGGTACCTGGTACTAGGCCTGTTTCGATGGCGCCGTATAGAATGTCAGCATCTGAATTGTATGAATTAAAGAAGCAAGTGGAAGACTTACTTGAGAAAAAGTTTATAAGACCAAGTGTATCGCCGTGGGGAGCTCCAGTGTTGCTAGTAAAGAAGAAAGATGGTAGTATGAGACTTTGTATTGATTATAGACAATTGAATAAGGTAACAATCAAGAATAAGTATCCACTACCGAGAATAGATGATTTGATGGATCAATTAGTGGGTGCTTGTGTGTTCAGTAAAATTGATTTGAGATCGGGCTATCATCAGATCAAAGTGAAAGATGAGGACATCCAGAAGACAGCGTTCAGGACTCGGTATGGACATTATGAGTATTCTGTGATGCCTTTCGGTGTGACTAATGCGCCGGGAGTATTCATGGAATACATGAATCATATTTTTCATACTTATCTGGACCAATTTGTGGTAGTATTTATTGATGACATCTTGATTTACTCTAAGTTAGAGGAAGAGCATAAAGAACATTTGAGATTAGTGTTGGATGTTTTGAAAGATAAGAAATTGTATGCGAAGCTGTCCAAGTGTGAGTTTTGGTTAAGAGAAGTCAGCTTTCTCGGCCATGTAATTTCAGGAAAAGGTATTGCTGTAGATCCTTCAAAGGTAGAAGCTGTATTGCAGTGGGAGACTCCTAAGTCAGCTACCGAGATTAGAAGCTTTTTGGGATTAGCTGGGTATTATAGAAGGTTTATTGAAGGATTTTCTAAGTTAGCACTTCCGTTAACTAAATTAACTGGTAAAGGTAAAGCTTTCGTGTGGGATGTTCAGTGCAAAGAGAGTTTTAATGAATTAAAAAGGAGATTGACGTCAGCGCCGGTTTTGACTTTGCCAAATCTGGAGGAACCGTTTGTAATTTACTATGATGCTTAATTGATGGGTTTAGGAGGTGTGCTTATGCAAAATAATAAAGTAATTGCTTATGCGTCACGACAGTTAAGAATTCATGAAAAGAACTATCCTACGCATGATCTTGAACTTGCTGCTGTGGTATTTGTGCTAAAAATTTGGAGGCATTACCTCTATGGTTCCAGATTCGAAGTTTTCAGTGATCATAAAAGTTTAAAGTATCTATTTGATCAGAAAGAGCTGAATATGAGACAACGTAGATGGCTAGAATTGCTTAAAGATTTTGATTTCGGTTTGAATTATCATCCCGGTAAAGCAAATGTTGTGGCCGATGCCTTAAGTAGGAAGACCTTGCATGTGTCAGCAATGATGATTAAGGAGTTGGAATTAATTGAGCAATTTCGTGATATGAGTTTGGTTTGTGAAGTAACCCCGCAGGGTGTAATGCTAGGAATGCTAAAGATTAATAATGATTTTATGGATAGTATCCGAGAGACACAGAAATTGGATGTGAAATTAGTAGATATCCTTAATCGTTGTGGTCAATCAGAGAAGAGTGACTTTAAGATTGATGCGAGAGGTGTGTTGAAATTAGGTGAAAGAGTTTGTATTCCTGATGACGCGGTTATGAAAAGAAGTATTCTAGAAGAGGGTCATAGAAGCAGTTTGAGTATTCATCTAGGAGCTACTAAAATGTATCAGGATTTAAAGAAAATATTTTGGTGGCCCGGGATGAAAGAAGATGTGGCTCATTTTGTGTATGCGTGCTTAACTTGTCAGAAGTCGAAGATTGAGCATCAGAAGCCTGCTGGGTTGATGCAACCGTTGGAAGTTCCATAATGGAAATGGGATAGCATTTCTATGGACTTCGTAACGGGGCTGCCTGTTACTTTAAGAGGACATGATTCGATTTGGGTGATCGTTGATAGGCTCACGAAGTCGGCTCACTTCATACCTATTAACATCACTTACCCAATTGCGAAGTTGGCATAGATTTACATCCGAGTGATTGTAAAGTTGCATGGTGTTCCTCTGTGTATTGTGTCGGATAGAGATCCGCGGTTTACATCGGAATTTTGGAAAAGTCTGCAAGATTCGTTGGGATCTAAGTTGAGGTTGAGTTCGGCATATCATCCTCAAACTGATGGCCAAACTGAGAGAACTATTCAGTCATTGGAGGATTTGCTGAGAGCTTGTGTTCTTGAGCAAGGAGGTTCGTGGGACACTTATCTTTCATTGATTAAGTTCACATATAATAATAGTTACCATTCTAGTATCGGAATGACGCCTTTTGAAGCATTGTATGGTCGTAGGTGTAGAACTCCGCTGTGTTGGCATGAATCTGGTGAGGGTGTGGTACTTGGACCAGAGTTAGTCCGAGAAACTACCGAAAAAGTGAAGTTTATCCGAGAGAAGTTGAAAGCTTCTCAGAGTAGGCAGAAGAGTTATCATGACAAGCGGAAGAAGGATTTAGAACTTCAAGCTGGTGACCATGTGTTTTTGCGAGTCACGCCTGTGACCGGTGTTGGGAGAGCTTTGAAGTCTAAAAAGCTCACTCCTCGTTTCATTAGTCCGTATCAAATCTTGGAACGAGTTGGAAAAGTTGCTTATCGGATGGCATTACCACCAAATCTTTCGAATTTGCATGATGTATTCCATGTGTCGCAGCTTCGGAAGTATGTCTCAGATCCGTCTCATGTGGTTAGTATGGATGATGTGCAAGTGCGGGATAATCTAACAGTGGAGACAAAGCCTGTACGAGTTGAAGATCGTGAAACAAAGACTCTTCGAGGAAAAGAGATTGTGTTGGTCAAAGTCGTTTGGTTGGGAGCTACGGGCGAAAGCATGACCTGGGAATTGGAGAGCAAGATGCGAGACTCCTATCCTGAGCTGTTTGAAGCAGGTAAATTTTCAAGGACGAAAATATTCTAAGTGGGGGAGAGTTGTAACGCCCAAATAATTATTTATTATTTTAATATTTAAGTAATTATTGTGGTTAATCGGAATATTTAATGTTGTAGCTAATTTAATCGATAAGTCGGAAATTTAGTCGAAAGCCGTAGAAATTATTATAAGAAATAATAATATAATTGTGGTGTTATTTGAGTAAGTGGGCTTATCATTGTGTACTAATTAGTAAAATGAGAGGTGTTATATTAGGCCCATTAGAAATTAGGATATTTAGTTAATTTAATAAAGAGAAAATAAAATAAGTAATAGAAACAAAAAGAAAAGAAACAGTAGTGGAGAGAAGTTAGCAGAAGAGGAATTGGAGAACTGTTGTACGAACAAGGAGGGAAGGAGAAGAAAATTTCCGGAATCCGATTCTTAGAGCAACCTTTGATCCAAAATAATAAGGTAAGGGTGGGTTCGATTATTATTATTGGGTATGAATTTCAGTACAGTGATTTGGCTAGTTAGGTTGAAATAATTAATTGTGGTTCTTGAGATTCTGTAGAAATTATATACATATTATGATGAAATTGTTAATTTTGTGAATTAGTTGTTGGATTTCTGGATTTTAGTTGATTTTAAAGTTGTTGATGTTGCTGGATGTTACTGTTGTTGGAGTATTTCACCAGAAAATAAATTAGTATAAGAATGAAGAATGAGAGAGAGAGAGCAGTAAGAAAGAAGGAGAAGAAAAGAAAAAAAAGAAAAGAAAAGGGGGGGGGGGGTGGCGCAGGCCACCTGTCCCACTAAGGGGAGTGTGGCGCAGGCCACACCTCATAACACATGATGGCGCAAGCCAGGAGCCTATGGCGCAGGCCATAGGTGTTTTTTTTGGGGGGGGGGGGGGGTGGGCCCACAGCCATGGCGCAGGTCATGCTGTGAGGATGCCTTACACCACATTTTATTAATTCAACCCCATTTTCATTAATTCAACATGTTTATTAATTCAACTACTTTTAATAATTCAATACATTTCATTAATTCAACTCATTTATTAATTTAACTTATTTAATGAAACATGTGAAGATTATTAATAATATTGTGTATATAATTTAATAAAGTTAAACAGTAAGTTATTAAAAGAAACTGTACTAAGTGGAATCGGTATGAAAGTTGTACTTATTAATAATGCAGAACAAAATATAGTAACTGTGTGGAATTAGCAGAAGAATGCAAGTTCTTCAAATTAACAGTAACAGGAGTGGTGATCGATTTTCTAAGACGGATGAATTTAAAGAAATTTAGGAAAATTCCACATTTGTAATAAAGTTATATTAGTCGCGGAAAGTAGAAAATAGTAGTGAATTAGTCGGTTTAGCCGAATTAGGCGGAAAATTTAGTTACCCGGAATTTAACGAAAGTCGTCGAGTTAAGTCGAGTGATTTAATAGTTGATTTTAATGAGTTGCTTTACTGGAAATTATGTTACTAAATAATGTTTCGAATACAACTGAGTTGCATTTTGTTCCGAATTAAGGGATAGTTCTTAAGTTGCTATATCAGAGGCTTTTGTGCCAAAGTCGAATATAAGTTGTTTATGCCGTAAAAGTTGTTGTGTTGTTCGTGTTACTGTGTTGTTTTACGTTGAGAAGTTCTATAGGTCATGTAAGTGCATATGCATTTTTGTCGGAGCCGTTGCTCACACCATGTTGGCCTGGATTGGCAAAAAGTTGAAAGTTGAAGGCTTATGCCTTGATGCCTCGTTAAATTGGCAAATTTTAAGTTGGGAGTTTTACTCCGAATGGTACCACATGCATAACTAGTTGAGTCTCATTGAAGTTGCATATTTTTTGGTTTATTGTGTTGATATTTGATTAATTTGTGAAGTGGTGTTTGTTACTATTCTTATTCGCTGTATTGTTGTTCATATACTAATTATAATAATTGTAACTCACCCCTTCTGTTGAATGTTGTCATTATGTGACAACGTGCAGGTAATCCTGAGAAGTAGTCGGTTACCTTTGGTCGAGTCGGTGGTTAGTCGCTTTGATACGTAGCACTCGTGGGGGGGGGGGGATTGTCGCATGTCTGATTTTGATCTTTTAATTATTACCGAGTTTTAATTATTTGAAGAGTTTATGGTTGCTTATTTCTATTTTAAGTTGTTATTATGTTGCTTAAAGATAATAAGAATTATTTTATGAATCCGCTGCGTAAGAATTTATGAAGTTGAATTATTTGAGTGAATGACATTATTTTGTCGAGTTAATAAAAAGTGTTACGTATTGTTATGATTTCCTTAAAGTAGGAATGGTTCAAAGTTGATTATGTAATAACCCATTGTAGAAATTTTACGACTCTGATTTTGTTGCTATAATTTCGTGGGTAGAAAATGGGGTGTTACAGATTCGAACCCAGGACCATCAACCTCACGCGCACACACACAAACCAACTGAACCAACGCTGCTTTCATGAAATATTACACAAATAATACATAATAAAATAAGCTCAAATTTCAAATCAGATTTTCGCGCCAAGGCTGCTTCATCTTCAACCTATTACCTGCAAAATTTCCTGCGTTTTCCTCTACGCATTTACCTGCGAATTAAGGTTCCTAGGGAAACCTGTGTTTTTTCAAACACCATGAAACCTGTGAAATTTCACCAAATTGATCATATCATTGTGATCCTTACATCTTATACAGTTCATTAGTGTTGTTAGAATTTATTTATATGTGTTTAAATGGAAAACCCTAAACGGCCAGTGAAACCCTAATAATGGTGGAATCTGTTCTAGGCAACAAAACTTCAATCGATTAGCCCAGATATGACCTAAAGCTTATCACAAACAAGAAAATATCATCAAAAATCATTAATAATGCTTGGATATTAGAAATCGAAAACGAAAAAAATCAAGAACAAAGTGGATTCGGTTTATGTGTTTTATGATGTTATGGATGAAGATGATGATGGGGATACGATCAGAAAGTCTCAAGGAAGCTAAAGCAACCTTTAATTTGTCTTGAAAGTATCTCTAACTTCAAAACCGAATGCCACTTTTTTGTATGAAAATTGAAACTTTGTTCTTACCCTTGGAGGCTGCAATTTCGTCCCCTCTCATTGGCAATGTGTTTGTCTATATATATGGATTGCATTAGGTCAAAAAAAGGTCATGATTCTTTGGAATTTTTGGATAATTGAAGATTGAGAAAGATATGTCATAAAACTTGATTATTCTTTGATATGAACTTGCTATTTTAAGACAATCTTCATAATTTTTGTATCAATTAAATCCAATTAACTTTCATGACATTCTAGAAGCAAAATCCTTTTTCAAATATATGATTTTATATTTTATTTCAATTTAAATTGTATTTAAATGAATAAAATTCAAATAAATATGAAATAAAAAATAAAAAATCAGAAAATAGGTGGGTTGGGTCGTGCTTGATGATATTGTAAAGTTTGGATGGTAATTTGGCACGCTCATTTAGCAAAAATTGGTTTTAAGGCCTTATTTGCTTCATAAACTTCCCAAAAATTTCCCAACTTTGCAAGGGCACAAATCCTTAAATTTTAATGCTATGAGGGTGTTCTCGGACATTTTGGAAAGCTTAAAGAGTCCTCTAACCAACCTCTTTGGTCTCATATCCATATCTTTTACCATTCTCAAGTTACGCTCTTTTGAAGTTGTTGACTTTTTGTTGACTTTTAAAAGGACCTATAATGTCTTAGCTTATACCTTCCAAAGGAAGCATTTTTGGGCTTGGCTTGTGAGACACAAAGTTGTAGAGAATTAAATTTCCTTAAAAATGAGCTTTTGATGGAAAATATTTGATGAAGAATGTGAAAGTTATGGCTGGTCAAAGTTCAGTTGACTTTTCCTGTGAAAACCCTAATTTAGAAACTCCTGATTCTTGATGATCTGAAATCTCCTTGATGAATCATGATCAACCCTTGATCAAATGATGAATTTTACTTCATATACTTTATGTTGGCAAAAAATCATGAAGTTTGACTTTGGTTTGACCACAGTTGACCTCAGTTTGACTTTTTAACTGCTTTGACTGATTTTAACCTACCTGATCATCTGACTGAGCCAACCTTTGGGAAAAGTCTTGAAACTTGTCATGGGGATTCTTGAACACATATAAAATGCTTAGAAGCTCACTTGAAGTCTTGGAAGTCCATTTAGCCTGATTAAAGTCAAAACCCTAGTTTAGGATGCATTGCTTAAGAGGATGCATTGTCTGAGGGGATTGTCAAACTTTCTGACTAATTGTGAACTTTGTGAACCTTGTGAACCTCATGAGATGTCTTGTGAACCTTGTGAACCTTGTGAGCCTCTTAGTACACAATGTCTTGTCTTGTGGAGGGAAAATTTTGGGGTGCAACACAAACACAGGTTTAGAGCATCAAAACCAAAGGCATCAGGATCCGCTAAGGCTTTGATTTGCTCGTCCAACACACGAAACCTTTCAGCAGGATCAATAGCTCGAGGATCCTTGGCTTTCACAAGAGGGATTGCCCCTTAGAAGTTCGGCATAGGGAAAGCAAAGCTCTGATATTCCATAGCATCAGAAGAAGATGAAGGTCCACCTCGGACAACAGATGGTTCAGGTACACTCTGATTCACGATCGGGGTCTGTGCAGGTTGAGCTTGAGTAAGATTGTTCACTTGTGGAAGATCCTCATTAAGAGAAAAACCATACAAAGAATTGGTCATCGAAGTGAAACCAGGTGGAAACTCAACATTCTGACGGTTGTTCTCTGACATAGCTACTGAAGGCTTCCAAACTGACCCTTTTAATTCTTGGCACTGCTCAGTCTAGCTTCAAACAACTTTTTTCGTCTTCCAACAGTTACCACTTGTTCAAACTGAGTACCCGGAAATCAGCTGGCTGGTCATGGACAAAAGAGGAAGGATGAGCTCTCTGGAAGAAGGAAATGCAATGCAGATGCAAATGCAAAAATGCAATATGATGATGCTAGAGATGCAAAGACATGGGATCAAAGCTGGAAACTGCCTGGAATCTGGAATAATGCCAAGAATCGAGTGTCTGTAACCACAAGATCTCTGTA
This sequence comes from Lathyrus aphaca, assembly GCA_963966055.1. NCBI lineage: Eukaryota > Viridiplantae > Streptophyta > Magnoliopsida > Fabales > Fabaceae > Lathyrus > Lathyrus aphaca. Next base: position 485,323,440 of record OZ014520.1, on the reverse strand, counting down.
TGATAATCCAAAATAGACACCATGAACCAAAGGATCAAGAAATCCATAATCATAGTGACCGGATCGAAACATAGAACACACTGATAACCAGGGTATGTTGAGGTCATGGGTTCCTGCAAACCTGTAAACCCCTCCCAATATCACGGGTGTACTCCAGGTCAAACATCACGGACTCTCAAAGCCGAATAGCAATAATACGTTCACCATTTCCGAGAAATGGCTCATGACCAAATCAGGGAATCAGTTTGGCATTATACACTACTCAGGGAGGCCTCAACCGAGTCCGGGAAAAACAAGCATCCCGTATAAGTCCCCAGCTTCGAGCACTGAAATCGAGAAACAACAATACATTCAGCCCGTAGGATACAATACTTTTGTCATACGACCAAATGCTTTGACTGAGTTCCTATAAGAGAACAAGGCCATCCTATGCGAGTTCCAAGTGGACTCTCGGGTGCGAATGGGTTTGCCACAGAATATGGTCTGCCACTGTCACCACTGGAGAGGGTTGTTTCCACAAAGGTTCTCAATGATCGGTCCCCAGATGCACATAACTATCAAGGTCCTATCCCGAAGTGGAGGAAATCCCCACACAAGATATTTCCAAGACAGTCGTAGTCTGGGTGTGAAGCATATCGCCACTCATCATGCCACATGCGAGTACAACGTGTCCACGCTAATCCTAGGGTGCACTCAAGCCGGGTATTTGGCTTTTCTCTCAGTAACAGTATCACCCGAGTCCCACCAAACAAAAGAAATCCAGTCCAGACAGTCCAGTAATAATATATGATGCATGAAAATAAATACTGAAAACTGTAAATAAAGCTGTAAATAAACTGTACATCAAAATAACAGTAAAATATACCCAACAGTAAACAATCAACACCCAAAGAAGTAGAAACATGCAAGCGCTAGGAGAGACTCTCAAGGGAACCAGAGATTCTAGGTTCGATCCCCAGTAGAGTCGTCAGTTGTCGCTCCCCGGATTTCTATCCTGGTACAAACGCAAAAGTGGCACGGAAAGAGGTTAGAGTCGCCAGCCAGGCATTTTTATCCCGGAGGAACGGGAATGGTAATTCTGCACAAACCAGAGGAAAGAAAAAGGAAGGACACGGGTCGTGCGAACCAAAGAGACTGAGTTCGGGAGTCGGTTACGACCTGGGAAGGTATTAGCACCTAGATCGTCCGCCGTACCCGACGGGATCCACGCTTGAAAAGAAATATGTTTCAAAGGGTGAAGAAATGAAAGTTGCTGCAAAGAAAATAAACTGAACTGGATAAAATAAACGAAAAGGGAACTGGAAAGAAATGAAAAGGAAAAATGTAGGGAAAATAAAGATTATGCTCGAACGGGCCCTACCCCGCTGCCTATGTACCTCATCTGGACAATGAGGATCAGAGTCGCCGTAATTCCCCTAACTAGGGGTAGAAAAGATTGCTCGTGTCTTAAGGCTTGAACTGCCTATGTCAATGCTCAGGTGTTGCAGGCTCGAACGACGAGTGCATTACCGTCTTGCAAAGTGACAAGTAGGAGCAAGTTCTTACGAAAAGAGTGAAGGTGATGAGAAAAGAAGTCCCGAAAGAGAGACGCTTATTGTTTGTCCAGTGTTTTTTATGATTTTTCTGCTTTGAAGTTTGCATAGGTAAGTGTACCTAAGTCTTACTCAATGGGATGTGTATTTCTTACATCATCCCGAAATGGAATACGCAAGAGGCACACCTAAATATGGCGGAAATCCCCAAATCTAGTCCCTAAGAGGAAGGCTCAGACACACTGACCTACTGGCATTTATTAAGTGTTTTTTGTGATTTTTGGTGAAGAAGTGTTTTTTATGCTTTTCTTTGTGAAGTAATCTTATGCTAAGACCTATCCACCACGAGGGATATCCTACACCTCACCCTGAAACAGAACACGTGCAAGTATCTCATAGAAAATTCTCGTGTCACATGAGAAGACTTGTTATTTATTAAAGTGATTTGAAGTTAAGTTTGAAGATGAGAAGAGAGAGCACCAAAAGGATCTCAAAGGTAAAATCTAATGGGGAAAACTACTCCTAATGTTATCATGCATGGGATTCCTAGGTTAGTATGGTTTGAAACATCCTAAAGAAGAGAAAGAAATAAGAAGAGGAGAAAGAAGAAAAACCATGGTGGCCTAAGCACGCCTCAAGTTAAGAAAGAATAAAAGAAAATGAGGAAGAAGAGTTTGAGATGAATAAGAAATAAGATAAGGAGATGAGAATGCAGAATAAAGTAATTGAAAAATGCACAAACAGAGCCTACACCAGTAGAACTTCCAGATGCAACAACATGCAACAAGTAAAATCGGGCCTCAGTGGTACCTAACGGAGAAGGTCCGTTGCCTTTTCAATGCGTGCAAGAGAATCCAGAAATACTATAAAGTCCAGAACGGATTTACAATTCAAGCACAATTGTCCATTATCAGGATATCAGACCAAAGTCAAATGTAGGCTTCCCATATCCAGAATTAAGACCACAAATTAGTCCGTGCATAACCAAAGTCTAAGTTCAATTGGTATCCAAAGGTCCCACTAGCCCGAACAATATTATGAAAAACAATTAGTCACAAGGTCATCACCACACTTTAGTTTGAAAAATATCAAACAAAGCTAGAACCGAGATTAATCACAATCCTATTTAATTAAACTAAATCAATCAAAATTAAAGTCAAAGCTAACAGGACTACATCAATCAAAATTAAAGACAAGTAGCTGCTAACAGGAAAGAAACTACAATGCAAATGATAAAAAGGATACAATGATCTCCAATTCTGATGACATCTTCTTGTCTGAGCCACTGAAATCAGGAGATGCTTCTCCGAAGTCCTTGAACTCAATTCGGCGAGAGGTTGACGTGCACAACCAAGCTTCCTTCTGGAAAGGATACGTACCCTTTGTCGATCAACTGTTGTACTTTGGCTTGAAAAGCTTTGCAGTCTTCAGTTGAATGCCACATTGACCCACCGTGATACCCGCACTGCTCATGAGGATTGTACTCTGGAGGGTACGACTCTGGCAACGGCTTGAGAGGCTTAGGAACCACCAATGAGCTCTGAATTAGATGTGGCAAAAGTTCACTGTACGTCATGGGAACTGGATGAAGAGGAGCATTCCTTCTTTCCAGATTGTTGCGAGGCCTAGGTTGGCTCTGAAGTTGATTTTGAGGTCCTCTACCATGAGCTTGTAGATTTGGATGAGGAGGAGTCCAGGGTTTCTGATATGGTGCTCTGAGCATCGCTTGTTGTCCGTAAGAGTAGCCAGACCTCGGAACGGATGATCTCTGAGAATATGTTGGTCCAGAATATTCGATATTTTCCATGACTGCATTGATGTCATACCCTTCTTCCCCTTGGGAGATAACAACAAACTCATCTTCACTAGCTGGGATGTTCGAAGAGTCTTGGATCTTTCCACTCTTGAGCAAACTCTCCATGCGCACTCCAACTTTTATCAAATCAGAGAAGTTTGATTTCCCAATGCTACTCATTCTTTCAAGGTACGGACCTTGCAAGGTGTCCACGAACAGGTCAACCAATTCTCTGTCTGAAAGTGGTGGTTGCACTTTGGCTGCCAATTCTCTCCACCGCTGAGCATATTCTCTGAAAGATTCACCAGTCCTCTGAGATAGGCTTTCCAGGTGCGTGCGGCAGGGTGCCATGTCCACATTGTACTGGTATTGCTTTACAAAAGCTCTGGATAAATAATTCCAAGATCGGATACAACTGCTTTCCAAATCCATATACCAACTTAAGGATGCACCACTCAAACTGTCCTGAAAACAGTGGATCATCAACTCATCGTTGCGGGCATAAGAATTCATTTTTCTGCAGAACATCACCAAATGACGCTTCGGGAAACTGACACCAGCGTACTTCTCGAACTTCGAACTTTTGAAATCTGGAGGAATGACAAGACCAGGCACCAAACACAGGTTTAGAGCATCAAAACCAAAGGCATAAGGATCCGCTAAGGCTTTGAGTTGCTCGTCCAACACACGAAACCTTTCAGCAGGATCAATAGCTCGAGGATCCTTGGCTTTCACAAGAGGGATTGCCCCTTGGAAGTTCGGCATAGGGAAAGCAAAGCTCTGATAATCTGTAGCATCAGAAGAAGATGAAGGTCCACCTCGGACAACAGATGGTTCAGGTACACTCTGATTCACGACCGGGGTCTGTGCAGGTTGAGCTTGAGTAAGATTGTTCACTTGTGGAAGATCCTCATCAAGAGAAAAACCATACAAAGAATTGGTCATCGAAGTGAAACCAGGTGGAAACTCAACATTCTGACGGTTATTCTCTGACATAGCTACTGAAGGCTTCCAAACTGACCCTTTTAACTCTTGGCACTGCTCAGTCTAGCTTCAAACAACTTTTTTCGTCTTCCAACAGTTACCACTTGTTCAAACTGAGTATCGGGAAATCAGCTGGCTGGTCATGGACAAAAGAGGAAGGATGAGCTCTCTGGAAGAAGGAAATGCAATGCAGATGCAAATGCAAAAATGCAATATGATGATGCTAGAGATGCAAAGACATGGGATCAAAGCTGGAAACTGCCTGGAATCTGGAATACTGCCAAGAATCGAGTGTCTGTAACCACAAAATCTCTGTATGATAATCCAAAATAGACACCAAGAACCAAAGGATCAAGAAATCCATAATCATAGTGACCAGATCGAAACATAGAACACACTGATAACCAGGGTATGTTGAGGTCATGGGTTCCTGCAAACCTGTAAACCCCTCCCAATATCACAGGTGTGCTTCGGGTCAAACATCACGGACTCTCAAAGCCGAATAGCAATAATACGTTCACCATTTCTGAGAAATGGCTCATGAAAAAATCAGGGACTCGTTTTGGCATTATACACTACTCAGAGAGGCCTCAGCTGAGTCCGGGAAAAACAAGCATCCCTTATAAGTCCCCAGCTTCGAGCGTTGAAATCGAGAAAAAACAGTACATTCAGCCCGTAGGATACATTACTTTTGACATACGACCAAATGCTTTGACTGAGTTCCTATAAGAGAACCAGGCCATCCTATGCGAGTTCCAAGTGGACCCTCGGGTGCGAATGGATTTGCCACAGAATGTGGTCTGCCACTGTTATCACTGGAGAGGGTTGTTTCCACAAAGGTTCTAAATGATCGTTCCCCAGATGCACATAACTATCAAGGTCCTATCCCGAAGAAGAGGAAATCCCCACACAAGATATTTCCAAGACATTCGCAGTCTGGGTGTGAAGCACATTGCCACTCATCATGCCATATGCGAGTACAACGTGTCCACGCTAATCCTAGGGTGCACTCAAGCCGGGTATTTGGCTTTTCTCTCAGTAACAGTATCACCCGAGTCCCACCAAACAAAAGAAATCCAGTCCAGACAGTCCAGTAATAATATATGATGCATGAAAATAAATACTGAAAATTGTAAATAAAGCTGTAAATAAACTGTACATCAAAATAACAGTAAAATATACACAACAGTAAACAATCAACACCCAAAGAAGCAGAAACATGCAAGCGCTAGGAGAGACTCTCAAGGGAACCAGAGATTCTAGGTTCGATCCCCAGCAGAGTCGCCAGCTTTCACTCCCCGGATTTCCATCCTGGTACAAACGCGAAAGTGACGCGGAAAGAGGTTAGAGTCGCCAGCCAGACATTTTTATCCCGGGGGAATCGGAATGGTAATGCTGCACAACCAGAAGAAAGAAAAAGGAAAGACATGGGTCCTGCGAACCAAAGAGACTGAGTTCGGGAGTCGGTTACGACCTGGGAAGGTATTAGCACCCAGATCGTCCGCCGTACCCGACGGGATCCACGCTTGCAAAGAAATCTGTTTCAAAGGGTGAAGAAATGAAAGCTGATGCAAAGAAAATAAACTGAACTGGATAAAAGAAATGAAAAGGGAACTGGAAAGAAATGAAAAGGAAAAATGTAGAGAAAATAAAGATTGTGCTCGAACGGGCCCTACCCCGCTGCCTACGTACCTCATCTGGACAATGAGGATCAGAGTCGCCGTAGTTCCCCTAACTAGGGGTAGAAAAGATTGCTCGTGTCTTAAGGCTTGAACTTCCTATGTCAATGCTCAGGTGTTGCAGGCTCGAACGACGAGTGCGTTACCGTCTTGCAAAGTGACAAGTAGGAGTAAGTTCTTACGAAAGGAGTGAAGGTGATGAGAAAAGAAGTCCCGAAGGAGAGACGCTTATTGTTTGTCCAGTGTTTTTTATGAGTTTTCTGCTTTGAAGTTTGCATAAGTATGTGTACCTAAGTCTTACTCAATGGGATGTGTATTTATTACAATCCCGAAATGGAATGCGCAAGAGGCACACCTAAATATGGAGGAAATCCCCAAATCTAGTCCCTAAGAGGAAGGTTCAGACACACTAACCTACTGGCATTTATTAAGTGTTTTTTTGGTGAAGAAGTGTTTTTTATGCTTTTCTTTGTGAAGTAATCTCATGCTAAGACCTATCCACCACGAGGGATATCCTACACCTCGCCCCGAAACAGAACGCGTGCAAGTATCTCATAGCAAAGTCTCGTGTCACATGAGAAGACTTGTTATTTATTAAAGTGATTTGAAGTTAAGTTTGAAGATAAGAAGAGAGAGCACCAAAAGGATCTCAAAGGTAAAATCTAATGGGGAAAACTACTCCTAATGTTATCATGCATGGGATTCCTAGGTTAGTATGGTTTGAAACATCCTAAAGAAGAGAAAGAAAGAAGAAGAGGAGAAAGAAGAAAAACCATGGTGGCCTAAGCACACCTAAAGTTAAGAAAGAATAAAAGAAGATGAGGAAGAAGAATTTGAGATGAATAAGAAATAAGATAAGGAGATGAGAATGCAGAATAAAGTAATTGAAAAATGCACAAACAGAGCCTACACCAGTAGAACTTCCAGATGCAACAACATGCAACAAGTAAAATCGGGCCTCAGTGGTACCTAACGGAGAAGGTCCGTTGCCTTTTCAATGCATGCAAGAGAATCCAGAAATACTATAAAGTCCAGAACGGATTTACAATTCAAGCACAATTGTCCATTATCAGGATATCAGACCAAAGTCAAATGTAGGCTTCCCACATCCAGAATTAAGACCACGAATTAGTCCGCACAGAACCATAGTCTAAGTTCAATTGGTATCCAAAGGTCCCACTAGCCCGAACAATATTATGAAAAACAATTAGTCACAAGGTCATCACCATGCTTTAGTCTGCAAAATATCAAACAAAGCTAGAACCGAGATTAGTCACAATCCTATTTAATTAAACTAAATCAATCAAAATTAAAGTCAAAGATAAATTATATCAAAAATTCTAATCAATGATTAAACTAATTAAAATTCAATAATAATAAAAAAGCATCCACTTAAAATCTACAAGAAAACTCAATTAAATTAATTAACAAGCAAAAATCCAAAGGTAGTATGAACCGCATGAATGCAGGGTGCTAACACGAGACAAATGGTGGGCTCAGCCAGTCTTCACAACAACAACTATTAAGCCTTTTTATACAAAATAACAAGAGATAGAAAAAAAGAAAAGAAAACAATTTGAAAAAAAGAATCAGTAAAGTTAAAAATAAGAAAAGGAAAAAAAAGAGAAACACGCAAAAATGGATCACCGATTCTGCTTCTTCTCAAGTCTCACTGCACTATTTATGTTTTGCCAATATCACCGCCGAAGCATACATCAAAACAACGTCGTGCCGTTATTTCTTCCTCCGTCAAGAACCTCTCTCAGGTTACGTCGATTCAGTCCGTGAAGTTCTCCGATTCGATTTTATGATCCCTTCGATCTCGGTTCCTTCATCTCGCTACAGTTAAAGCGCTTTCTCGTCTCGATCTTGCTCGGTTCACCCATCTCTCTCAATCTCATTCAGAGTTTCAGACATGCGGTGTATTTTCAAGGTTTGTGAAACAGCGGCGATTAAGATGTCAACGAGAACGGATAACACCCAGTGGCGGCGTCAAATCGCACTGTTTCGGTTTGAATCCTTTTTCACTTATGACTTTCGGTTTCCGCTTCTTCTACCCCTTTCTGCTCTGCTGTGTTGTTAAGTGATGCTTTACTGTTGTTGTTGGTGTGTTGATGAAGACTGATGGTGTGGGTTGTGAAATGATGAAGAGATTTAGTTTGAGGGTTTGTATGGAGATTATGGTGAGTGACGATTACGAACAAGGTTTATGTTATTGGTATGGATAATGAAGGTCTGAATGAAGAGGAATTTGTGGTTAACCGTTTTGTGAATGTTTGCAGGCTTGAGATTTGTTGAAGAAAGGTCGAGGAAGGGTATCGATTTCTGAGGGTTTAAAGAATTTGTTTGGATCAGTTGAAGTGAGGGAGGAGGCGATGCAGGGTTTGGTGGTGGTATGAGGAGATTTTGTTGTGGTATGCAGGTTGTGTGAGTTATGAAGGAGAGTGTTTTGGGATGACGGTTTGGTGATGGTGGTGAGGGTGAAGTGTTTGTGGTATGCAGATTTGCTGAATTTGATTTTTTGCAAAGTGTTGCTGCGAGTTTGACAGTGGTTTTTTGAGGGTTTTTAGAAAGAAGAAAGTTTGAGGGAAGAAAAGTATGAGCAGAAAATCAGAAACGTGAGAGTGCTTCGAGTTTTCTCGTGTCCGTTGCAGTATGATTTTTGTACCTTAAACGTCAATCTCCATTTTGTTGATGCAGTGCGTATTATGTGTGATGCATTGCGGTACAGTTTGTATTGCGTGAATACGTGTGAAGACTGAAGGCAGAAATCCGTGTGTGCGCCTATTGTGCGTGAACTAGGGCGTGTGGGGCCTGAAATGCTATTGTGGAAATTGTGAGAGTATCATGGGCTGGAGAAGAAAATTGGTGGGACCACCAAATGTGCTTTTGCTGCAAGCTTTTTGCTGTCAAATTTTTTAGTGTGTGATATTGGAGAGTTGTATGAGTGAAAACGTGGGGTAGCTGAGAATGCATGAATCGAAAATGATACTATATGTGTCAAATATATTTTATTATGTTTTCTTTACAATAAAGATGGACTTAGCAAAAGAAATGTAAATGGGCTTTCTTTGTATTGTTAGTGGACACAAAAATGGTAAGAAGAAAATGTATATAATTTTGAATATTGAAGTAAAAAGAATTGGAAAGATGGTTTAATGGATTAATGATAGAAATTAATAAAAATGGATAAAAATATGGTTTTGAAAGTGAATATGGTTTATGGTTTAGACATAAAATGTGGATAATGAATGGAGATAAAATGGTTTATGATTTAGACATAAAATGTGGATAATAAATGGAAATAAAATGGTTTATGATAGATGAATAGTGATTCGGGATTTTTAGGAAATGGACATGGAAAAGAAAAATTGGTTAGAAATATGGACAATGAGTAAAAGCAATGGATGTGATAAGCGATGGATAATGGTTATTGGATAATCAAAACAAATTGGGTAATGAAAATGGTTTAAGAAGTGGATATTCAGATAATCGAAAATATGGACATGGTGAAATCTTTGTGAATTAGGATATGAAAAGTGGTTAGGAAATGATGGAAATTACGGGTATGTATCAATTGGACATGAACTAAATCAAAGGCCACTGACGCACAATACACTTGAGTTTAATCCAACACCGAATTTATACCAACTCCCACACGCCTCAGATGAAATAAACAAGACTCGTACAAAACACCTCGCAATTGAAATAACAACCCTCTGAATCACTTTGAAACCTTGACTTGATTATTGAACTTGATGAACTCCATAACGAAACCCGAGACATATACTTCTTGAAAGTTCTTTGAGAATGATGATAGCCCGAGATGCAGAGAAGACGAAAATATCTTTGTAACTTGATGAAGAAGAAAATAGCCCGATGATGGGCCAAAGGCTTAACGTATTCCTTGCAGGCGTGAAATCCCTGAAGATCACTAATTTAGGGAAATAAACCCTAATTTAGTGACATGATCCTAAGATGATGCCATTGATGGCTGTATGGCCAAGAACTTGAATTCTTCTGATAATCCGCACATAAGGACGGGAAACCTTAATCCTCCTGTAAATCTCGATCCCATGTCTTAAGAGCAAATGCAAGTGATATGCCCTAATGGAAGATGCGTATGAATGCAAAATGAAAAGAAGAAGAAAACTAGAGGGAAAATTTAGGGTGTTACACCAACAAATTGAAAAGGTCACACTAGCCCTCATAAACGCCGCGAGAAGATTACATCACTACTTCCTCGCCCACACGGTCAAGGTGAGAACCGATAAACCAATAAAACAACTGCTCGGTCGACCAAACATGGCCGGCAGAATGTTGAAATGGTCGCTGGAACTTTCTGAATTCGACATCCAATACGAGAACAGGAAAGCTCTGAAGGCCCAGGCCCTGGCCGACTTCGTCGTAGAAATGACGCACAACCCAAAGCCAGTGGAAGACGCCCACAAATGGACGATCTTCGTCGACGGTGCCTCTAGCTCGGACGGAAGCGGTGCAGGAATCATCCTAAAAAATGAGGACGGAATCCTGATCGAGGTCTCATTGGCATTAGCCTTCCCAACCTCCAACAACCAAGCCGAATACGAAGCTTTCATCGCCAGTCTAAGAATAGCCGAAGACCTAGGAGCAAAGGAAGTAAAACTATAGACAGACTCCCAACTCGTGGCATCACAAGTACGGGGAGAATACCAAACCAAGAACGACAACATCATCGAATATTTAGCATTGGTCAAGGAAAGAATCGAAAAATTTGAAAAGTGGGAGGTCCAACACGTGCCCCGCGAACATAACACGCGAGCAGCCATCCTGTCAAAACTCGCCAGTACAAGGAAGAAAGGCGGAAACAAATCAGAAATCCAGGAAATCCTCCCTCGACCTAGCACCGAAAGGCCACCGCCCCCGCTCGAGGTAAATGTGATCGGGGACGCTAATTGCTGGATGACGCCCATCTACAACTATCTCACAAAGGATGAACTCCCCGTGGACCCCAAAAAGGCATCCACAACCAAGCGGATGGCGTGCTCGTACGTCCTCCTCGAAGGGAAACTCTATCGTAGGGGACTCTCCATCCCGTTGCTCAAATGCGTCGAGGAGGAGAAAGTCCCCGACATATTAGGGGAAATGCACCGAGAAATCAAAGCCCAACATCCCGGCGGACGGTCGCTGGCGCGCAAGGCTCTTCGAGCAGGCTACTATTGGCCGACTATGCAACATGACTCCAAAGAGCACGTCAAAAAATGCGACAAATTCCAACGACACGCTGACATGCATCTCGCGCCTCCCAACGAGCTAAAAATGCTCTCCTCCCCTTGGCCCTTCGCATGGTGGGGCATGGACATCCTCGACCCATTTGTAACTGGTTCTTACCAAAACAAATACCTCATTGTAGGGGTAGACTATTTCACTAAGTGGATCGAAGCAGAAGCACTGGCCAAAATAACGGCGCAGAACATTCTTCGATTTTTCAAATGAAACATACTCGCTCGGTTCGGCATACCCCATGTCCTCATCACGGATAACGGAACGCAATTCACAGACGGAGGATTTCAGGACTTCGTGGCCAGCCTAGGCACTAAACAACACTTCACGTCCGTCGAGAACCCTCAAACCAACGGACAAGCGGAGGCGGCCAACAGGGTAATCCTGCGCGGACTAAAGCGCAGACTCGGCGAGGCAAATAGGACATGGGTCGAGGAACTACACAGCGTCCTGTGAGCATACCACACAATTCCACACTCCACGATCGGGGAGACCCCGTTTAGACTAACATGCGGCACCGAAGCAGTTATCCCGATGGAAATACGAGAGCCGACGAGACGCATAGAGGATCCCCTCGATGAAGAGATGAACGACGAGGCACTTCGAGCCAAGCTGGATCTCGTCGACGAAATCCGCTCTGAAGCGGCCCTTAGAGAAACATCCCTCAAACAAAAAATAGGCTTACGCCACGACGCGAAGGTCATAAAAAGAGAGTTCCAGGTGGTCAGCCTGGTCCTCAGAAGAAAACAAAAAAACCCAAGAGATGGCAAACTGGCCGCTAACTGGGAAGGCCCCTACCGCGTTCGCGACAAGACGAGCAACGGGGCCTATTATCTAGAAAACCTACAAGGTGAAGAACTCGCTCGACCATGGAACGCAGAAAAACTTAGACAATATTATAGATAAATATAACCCGGGGAGACATGGGAGGTACGACCACACTCTTCACCACCAAAACAATAGGGAGGATATACGCTCCCAAGGGCGAACACAACCCTCCCCGACGCTGGGCACCTCAAACGGGCCCCAGTGTCGTAATACCACATTGGCAGGGCACCAAGCTCGTGATAGGAAATCCCAAGCCCCGAGGTCAGAGTTCTCCAATCGTAAACTCTACTTCGATTTAAGGCGAGCACAATGCTCGCCACCTTGTCGGTTCCCTAAACCAACGAGACCAGCATTGTTGGGCACAAACAGTTCAAAAATAAATATAGAAAAACCAGGAAAAATAAATAAATAGGACAAATTAAACAACATTCATTAAACGCGATCGAAGCCGACCAAGAAAAATACAAAAGGAGCCCGAAGGCCAATAATCATATAGGCACAAAAGGCCATTGTACACAGGCACGCATGCCCTACAAAATAACAACAAAAATTCAAAGACTCCGCCCGGAGTTACTCCTCATCTTCCAGATCCTCCTCAGCTTCGAAGGGGCACACGATCTCTCCGTCAGCCACACAGTAGTTGTGGCCCGACCCCTTCGTCACCAGCCCGGGATTCAACACCTTCAGCTGCTCGGTGGCGTTGTCGAATCCCTCATTGAACATTACGACCAGGTCTTTGTTGAGATCGCGAATATGTCCGACCAACTCACCCCGGGTATGAAGGGCAAGCTCCTCCTCAGTCTCGTCCTCCCGAGGACGTATTGTACCCTCGAGCAGAGCCATCCGAGCACGGAGTTGAACATTTTCTTTGGCCACCTTCTTGTGCCCCACAGCTTGCTCCTCCAGGCTTTCCTTCTCGGCCTTCAGCGTATCCCGTTCAAGCTTCAATTCCTCTAGCTCCTTCTTCAGCCCCTCCTGCAACTGATGCTCCTCCTTGTAGTCAGATAGATCCTTAGACAATCTATCCTTCTCAGTTTGGGCAGTCAGAAGAGCATCCTCCAAAGAAGCCGTGGAAACAGCAGTCTCGGACAGGACCATTGCAGTCTCCATCACCCGGGTAATGGCGTCCAGGTCCCCAGCCAGGTCTCTTCGCCGGGCATCGGTGTCCTGGCTCAGAATGACCTTTGCCTCGGGCGCCGCCACCACGACAGAACCACCGGCCTTAAAAAACTCCTGCTCCAGATAGCAAGGATGCAGCAGATAACTCCCAGGGGAGTCAGAATCATTGTCCCCACGGCAGCAGACCGGGCAAGAGTCCCGTCCAGACGCTTCCGTTTGAGCAAAGGAGAGGTGGAAGGAGGAGGGCTATCCCGTATGTGGATCGGGGAGGTTTGCTGAGCAGGCTGAGGAGAGTTGGACACCGGGCTAGCAGTACTAGAGGTACATTCCCCGAGGTCAGGGGCCACCTCCTGAACTCGGGGTGTCACTTTCTTTTTCTTTTTAGAGACCCTGTCCGGGGCCCCAGTCTGGTTTTCCAGCTTCAGAACACGTTCACGATGGGCGGGCATAGGTCCTGCAAAACAAAAACAACAAAAACACAGGTTAGTTGGAGAGACACGACCGAGAAAAGAAAGCAAGTAAAAGAAAACCTATGCAGTAACTCCAAGGCCTCCTCGTCCGTATCACACTCGAGCAGAGCCCTTGTGTTTATAAGACGGGTTTCGCAAATTGGCATCCCAGCCTCATCGACATAGGGAGCTCCTTTCCGGTCAACTCAAACCACCAGGTTGAAACTCTGTACATACTCTACCAGCCTCTTGTAAGCCAGCCTATCCTCGACCCCCAGGCTCGAGAATTTTACCCGGTAGTGACTGGTCGAGAGATTTAAGTGGCCGGGTTACCATCTCAAGGGGATCCTCGACATAAGTTTCTCCTCCCCAGCAACATTCCGTTTGTAATAGTAAAAGGAGTTTAAGGCGGAACGGGTGATCGACTTCACCGTATACCACCGCCCTTTAAAATGTCGGGCAGAATCCACGTAGGTCTTGAATAGCCTCACCGGCTGCTTCAGAGACACCCAGCTATGACGTCCCAGGGCACCAGACCTTTGCTGGTGGAAGATGTGGAAAAAGAGGGGCAGGGTGCACCCAATGCCTAGAAAACAACAGACTAAATCGAATGCCCGCATAAAAGCGATGGCGTTTGGATGCAGTTGTGACGGTGCCAGTCGGAGCCCCCTGAAAACCCCCATCTGAAAAGAGTTGAAGGGCAACCTGACTCTCACTTCTCGGAAGGAGAATTCGTACATGGCAAACTGCTTCCCCGGGAAGTGTTGACATATCCGGTCCGCCTCCTGAGGAGCAAGACATTGCCAATTCCCAGGCTCCTCGGGACTGGGGTCTTCAACCACGACGTATGCGTGGGTCGTCTCGTTGGAAAAATATGATTCTTCTTCCAACGGTTTGTCTGCAACCCACTATAAGTCATTACGCCCGGATGAGGAAACATGCTCGTTGTCCTCCTCGGCATTCCCCTCCTCGGCGTTTCGATGCGCGACCTCCCCTTCATCAATTGGTCATAGTTCGGCGTTCCCTTCCCCGACCTGCCGATGCTCAGTCGTACCTGAAACGCAGACATAAAAAGTGAATTCGACATCGCATCAAATCCACCCTTCCACCGCAAGTCAAGTGAAAGGGCAAAAAGCTAAAACGCAACGCCCCAAAATCCGACTAGACTAGCCTCGAACGACGAAGGGGCAAACCCCGCATGCATGCGGGCACGTAAAGTTCCGACCTACAAATTCATACTGACGTGAACTCTACGCCCGGGGCATGCTAGCCTTTCCCAAGATATTCATACGCGTATGAATTTTACGCCCGAGGCATGCTAAACTTGCCCGGGATATTCATACGCATATGAATTTTACGCCCATGGCATGCTAAACATGCCCAGCTTATTCAAGCGCATATGAAGTTTTTGCCCGGGACATTCTAATCCTGCCCGGGATATTCACACCCAAAACCTAAAAAACTATCCCCAGACCCAGCTTTATCTACTCTACACAAACATATCATGCAATTTTCTAGCTACCAAGTAAAAAAGCATGCGAAATAGAGAATTTGAAGTGTTACCTGACATATTGGAGGCGAGGAGAAGACGGTGGCGCGCGGGCAGAAACGGCGGTACAGACGGAGGACACGGGCAGAGAGAGAATTCTTTTCAGAGCTTCTGGTCAAACGTCAGAGCAAAAAAGTCCAAATGAAGTGGATCGTCCCCTTTATATATCCATAAGCGCGTGGACGGACGCGCCAAATAATCATTACCTAGTACCTACACCGCTGTTTGCATAGGAAACGAAGCGACGCACCATTAATGCTGAGACAAGTCAGTCCATAAGAATCCTGAACGACGTCGGGCGACTGTAAACCTGCCCGACTATAGGAAGCATCCTCGACTCTGTGAACGCCACATGCTTGACAAACTCAACGACACGCGCATCGGTTTAACTAACACCATGCTCGACACAGGTACATGCCCGACGCCTTCTTCAACGCGCTTAAGCCCGACTATGTCATAATTCATCGCTCCGACTGTATTGGGCTACAACCCAATATGTCGAGCAGAGGCCCATATGCTCGGGCAGGCACGTCTGACAGACGGATAGGGGCGCTTAACGGTCGAGCAAGCATTCTATACGTCGGGCATGCACTCAGAAAGGGCAAGGAACACGTCTGTCAGTTCACTTGCCACGTCACCCAACTGTCCCCCATTATCTCCTGAAAGATAGGGGCAGTTGAACCAAGGACCAGACCACTCAACTAGGTCTTCACGCTTCTCACGCGTTCCTTGGCAGTTCTTCCTTGGGCCTAGCTGATCCAGCCCAAGGAAGGACCTTGGCCCAGCGCTGGGGGCTCTCTATAAATACCCTTTTTCATTAAAGGGTCAGGTATTCTAATTCACTCTACTAACTCACCTATTTACTGTACCTCTATTAACTTTGGCATCGGAGCGCCTTGCAGGTACACCCCCTTCTCGCCATCCACTTGCTGTTGCGCCCAATTGCTGGAAGGTCCTCCTGATCAGGTAAGATCAACCTTCATCCTCCATTGATTTGTGGATAATTGAAGAATTGTTACTGGTTTTTGGATTGTGTTTGGAGCATTGGAAGTGATTAATCGAGAAGCATCAAGAACGAATCACATTTATTTTGCATTTGCGGATCTTCGGTTTTCTTCTTCGATTGCACTCCGATTCATCGCAATACTCACCGAAGCAATCCTCTGCTTCGTAGGTTGGTGATCTAAAACCACTTATGCTTTAACTTATTCTCTTCATCTCGCCGCTACGACATTCTTCATATGTTTATCGTTATGTTTGCGTTTTACCGTTCGATTTTGTTTTGTTTGCAATGTGTGCATTTCAATTGTTAGAAGCTAGATCCGTAGCATAATCTAGGTCCTAATAGGTGTTAGAATGCTCCCTCTAGGTAGAAATTCGTGTTAATATGTTCATGTGTGTGTTAGGGATTATTAGAAGTAAGTTTGTGGCTAAAAGCACTTATTTCTAAACAATTTTTCACATTCTGTTCAGTGTTAACCGGTTAAAGCATTTGGTTAACCGGTTAACACATGCGTTTTGCCACAAATCATTGCTGTTTTAGGTCCGTTAACCGGTTAACGCATTTGGTTAACCGGTTAATGCTGTTTGAATTGGTAATTTCAGCTTACTTGGTTGCTTGATCTTGCTTTCTTGTACCTTTAATGTTCATACATGTTTAGGTACTGATTTTAGGGAATTTTTGAGGTTAGTTTCAGTAGCTCATTCCGTCATTTCGAGTTGTTTCGACTCGTTTCCATTCACTTTTGCATATTGTGCTTATATGTTCATTTTGTGCATAAGGTGATTTAGTGCATATTGTAGCTAGGTTCAATGCATCATTAGGCATGTAAATGATCATGTTGCATTCTGTTTTTTGCATCCCTTGCATGTTTCATTAACTCATACGCATCATTGCATTATATATCGTATGTTGCATTTCACATAATCACAAACTATGTATGTGCATTTTGTTGCATTTTGTTGTATGTTTGATCATGTTTCCATATCATGTTAAATTCTGTTTTTTGCATCAAGCTACATGTCATTGTTGATCCATGTTGATGTATGTTCATGTTCATCATGTTTATGTGCCATACTTTGCATATTTGTTGCATAATCAATAATTTGGTGCACTCTTCCATGATCCCTCATTCAAACAATCATGTTCATTCAATTGTGTTCATTGATCCATGTTCATGTTGCATTTATTGTGTTAATTGTGCATTTTCCACTGATTTTGTGCATAAAAAATGAAAATAATCAAATCTGAATTTTGCATTCGTAACTGTTTTTTTGATACAGTAGCTGTAAAATGTATGCTGATTGTTGCATTCTCACACTTTTTACACCTATTTTGCATGCTGATTGTGAGCTGTAAAAAGCTGTGTGCATTGTGCATTGCATTTTATTGCTGATTGTGCATTTAGTAGCTATAGTAGGTTGCTGGATTTTGCATTGCATCATTTTAGCACCCTTTAGAATTAAGATTGAGTCTAATTTAGGTCCTAGGAACATTAGGGTTTAATTAGTGTCTTGTTTACTTTATTATTTTAAATAATATGCAACACTAACCTTTGTTTTGTAGGGAGGTTAAGGTAAGTTCTTCACAACTTATTCCTTTTACTTCTTTATGCATTTAATTTGCATTCTATTTTACCTTTCATACTTGTGTTTGTTAGGTTCTCATAAATTTATGTTAATCCATTGTTAGGATCAACTTAACTTCATTAAGAAATAAGTTGTATTCTATTTGCTCTTTGTTTCTCCTTTCCTTCTCATTAGGATAGAAACCGTACTAACCTAGGTTCGTCCATGTATGATATCACTAGGATTTTAGTCTTCCCCTTAGACTTTTTACCTTTTGTTCGCTTTTCTTTCTCTTTCTCATCTCATAAAGAAAAGCTAAAAACACCTTGTCGTACCTTGAAAAATACGATCCTCGCGATGGGACGCGGAAAGAAAACAACAGAGTCGCCACCTAATTCTATTTATTCTACGAGAGAAAAGGGAGATATAGATACAACCTAAAGTAAGGATAAGAAATGGTCAACGAAACCAAGTTATAAGTTCGGGAGTCGGTTACGCAAGGGGAAGGTATTAGCACCCCTCACGTCCGTTGTACTCAACGGGAACCTCTTAGCTAACTATGCGATTAAATGTTGATCTAAGTCTTTGTCTTCTAAATGGTTATTAATATGCTTGTTCTTAAAGGAATAGAGTTTTTTAGATTAAAGTTTTTATTATTGTGATTTAAACGGAGAAATAATTAAATTTTTATTAGGGTGCTCGCGAAGGATTAAAATCCCCGTGCCTACGTATTCCCTTATGCAATGGGAAAGTTAGAGCTTCGTAGTTCGTGCAACTACGATTTATGTTTTTTAATTGAACAATTGTTTGAAATGCATTCTACTGCTAAGGGTTGGCCTATACTCGCGGTGAAGGTTGAAGCGCTAGCTTGTTTGCGAGATAGAATGATTTGAACAATGTTTGTTTAAAGAAAAGGGTTTGACCTTTGTTAAGTGTTTTAAGACGAAAGGCAAATGGACCACAACTCGAAGGCTAGCCTCAAGAGTGATTGCATTCAAGGACCCGTGGAGTGCTGGACTCCAGAGTTCAGTTATTCGTTGATTAATTGTAAAGTGATTTGCGTATGTTGGTAAGTTTTAAGTTGTATTCTTTTTAGTGTGAAATGGCGAATGAATTACAAATCGAGGGCTAGCCCAAACAGTAATTCACTTCACAAACCCGAGGAATGCTAGATTCCTGAGTTTAGTTCTTTCACGATTTTAATTTGTGATTTAGATGTTTTGAAAACGAAAGAGTGAATGAACTACAAATCAGGGGCTAGCCCCAACAATAATTCAATTCAAAAACCCGAGGAATGCTAGATTCCTGAGTTTAGTTCTTACGTTAATTAATATGTTAATTAAGAGTTTTTTGCGATTGTTTTGGATGCATTAGGGTTTAAAGTTTTAGAAACGAGGGAGTAAATGAAACACAACTCGAAGGCTAGCCTCAAGAGTGGTTCATTAAAGAACCCGCAGAATGCTAGATTCCGAAGTTCAGTTCCTCGTTAAATAATTTAAGACGTGTAAAGGTTCACAGTCGTGCAGATGACAATCACTTAGTGACCGACTTATGTGTGTGCAAAGTGTAGGCGTATGAAATTAATTGATTACGTGAATCGAGTGTGTAGATGTTTAGAATTGGCAGAATTTTTGACCAACAAGAAATATTGAATTCTGTTCAGAATGTCCTATCAGATGTTGGGACATTATCAAACAGAGTATAAGAACTTAATTCAGGATGTCACACCAGATGTTGGGACATTGTGTAAATGATTTAAGTTCAGTTTTTCAGGATGTCCCAACAGATGTTGAGACATCTCAAAAACCTGCTACCAGAATTAATTAATGACTAACTGATCTGAGAAATTTAAGAAAAGTTATCTGGAATTAATTATGGATGGACAAAAACAGAATAAGGCGCATCTGTAGGGAGTATTGTTATGAGGCTTCAGCATAATCAGAAGAACTAAATCACCTAGAATCTAGGAAGTAACAAACCCTAATTCAAGGTGGAAGCTGCATGCGTTTTAGGACTAGATTAACCTACAGAAAGCCCAAAATACAAACACCTATTTAATCAACAGAAACTCACAGAATTGAGTACGAATTTTATAAGACAAAATAGAGTGTTGTGTGTTTTAATAGCAGGTTGTTTTTATTCTACCACTTTATGAGCTTTTAAGCAAAAGTGTATTTGTGACTTGATTGAAACTGTGAAGTAAGATCAAGCTGTTTTGTTTGAAGTATGACTTCAATTTTATTAAACTTGTAAACAAGATCACTGTGTGATTGAGGGGGAGTGAGTTGGTACTCATATCTAAGTAGTGTCTTAGGTAGAAATTGCATTGGGTAGATATTAAGTGAAAGATTAAACTGGGTGGTTTAAGTCTAGAATTAATATTACTTATAGTGGATTTCCTCCTGGCTTGGTAGCCTCCAGATGTAAGTGTGGTTATACACTGAACTGGGTTAACAAACTACTGTGTTGTTTAATTTTTCTTGCACTTTAAGTTTTGGTTAAATCTGTCAAGTGTTGGAACATCTCATAGGACATCTCATACCTGATCACAGAATTTCAATTGGCATCAGAGCAGGCACCCTGCCTGTTTATACTGGGTGAGATCTAGGGAATACAAATTCCGGAAACATGGACAGAGATATAGGATCAGTTAATAGACCACCTATACTGGATGGATCTAATTTTGACTACTGGAAACCAAGAATGATTGCATTCTTAAGATCACTTGACAACAGGGCCTGGAGAGCAGTCAACATTGGATGGGAACATCCTGTCCAAGACTCCAAAGATGGATCAAAAGTGTTGAAACCTGAAGAAGAATGGAGTAAGGAGGAAGAAGATTTAGCACTAGGCAACTCCAAGGCCTTAAATGCTTTATTCAATGGCATTGATAGGAACATCTTTAGACTTGTGCATCACTGTGAGCTGGCCAAAGATGTTTGGGACACACTCAAAACAACTCATGAAGGAACATCAAAGGTAAAGATGTCAAGACTTCAACTTCTCACCACCAAGTTTGAAAACTTGAGAATGAAGGAAGATGAGACAATTCATGAATTCTACATGAACATCTTAGAAATAGCCAATACTTCTGGAGCCTTGGGAGAAAAGATGACTGATGAAAAGCTTGTAAGAAAGATTCTCAGATCTTTGCCAAAAAGATTTGACATGAAAGTCACAGCAATAGAAGAAGCTCAAGACATATGCACAATGAAAGTTGAAGAGCTCATTGATTCCCTTCAAACATTTGAGATGGGAATGAATGACACAAATGTAAAGAAGAACAAAAGCATAGCCTTGGTGACAAATACTGATGAAGAAGAAGAAAATGATGAAGCAGAAACTGGTGAAAGCTTATGAGACAACATTGCTATGCTTGGAAGAAAATTCAAACAGATTCTCAGAAAGATGGAAGACAAATCCAAACCCAGTGGAAGATACACAAAATTTTCTGAGAACAAAAGACCTTATGATGCTAATAGAAGGTCAAATTATGATGAAAAGACCAGTCAAGAAAAAGGAATTAAATGCCATGGATGTGAAGGATATGGACACATCAGGAATGAATGCCCTACCTACTTAAAAAGGCAAAAGAAAGGACTCTCTGTAACCTGGTCTGATGAAGACTCAGGAGGTGATTCAGAAGAAAAATCAGCTAAGCATATCACTGCTCTAGCTGGATTATGTGAATCTGAAAGTGAATCCAGTGATGGGGAGCTTACTTTTGAAGAACTTGAACAAGCATACAAAGAATTATTCAAAAGAAGCACTGAAATATGCAGTGATATTATAAAGCTAAAGAAGCAGAATGAGGCACTAAAGAATGAAAAAGCAAGTGATCAAGAGATCATTGACACCTTGAAAAGTGAAGTAAGTCTTCTCAACTCCAAGTTGGAACACATGTCCAAATCTGTTAGAATGCTGAATAGTAGCTCAAGTACACTGGATGTTATTCTCAACAACAATAAGCATTCAGGGGATAAAAGTGGATTGGGATTTAACAGAGTTCATAAGGATGAAGCTAGCTCAAGCAAAACTACTTCAAAGTCCATACAGTCAAACAAGATGTCCCAACAGATGCTTCAACATCATGAAAAGAACACAAAGTCAAACATAATGTTCCAACAGATGTCTCAACATTCTGAAAAGAACAAAATGAAGAAGAAATATCAAAGATGGAGATGTCATCATTGTGGAAGATTTGGACATATCAAACCTCATTGCTATAAGTTGCATGGATATCCAAATCAGATGTATCAGCAACCTCCTAAGCAGAAGATAGAAGCTACCAAGAAAGTGCTGCATAGACATCAAAGAGATCAGCAACCTCCTAAGCAGAAGACAGAGGTCATCAAGAAGGTATGGAGACCAAAAGCTAGTCTTCATGCTGATCAAAGCTACATACCCAAGAACAAGATCAACAAACAACCTTGGAGCTCTACTGATAAACAATACACAGGGCAGAGGTATCAAAAGAAATCTCAACTCAAATGGTCAAAGAAAGGTGTTGCATATATAGCACATACATCACTAAGAGTATCAGCCAAAGAAGACTGGTACTTTGACAGTGGATGTTCAAGACACATGACTGGATTGAAGAATCTGCTAGTAGACTTAAAGTCACATTCATCCAGATATGTAACCATTGGAGATGGAGCTAAAGGAGAAATCAAGGGAGTTGGGACCTTGGACTGTCAAGATGTACCAAGACTAAATGATGTGCTACTGGTTAAAGGTTTAACTGCTAACCTGATCAATATAAGTCAATTATGTGATCAAGGGTACAGTGTAAACTTTACCAAAACTGAATGCATAGTGTCTAACAAAGAACAAGAGGTTGTCATGAGAGGAGCCAGATCTAAAGACAACTGTTACATGTGGGAACCTCAAGACTTCAGTCTCACTTCAACTTGCTCTTTAGCTAAAGAAGAAGAAGTGAAACTATGGCACCAAAGACTAGGTCATCTTCACTTCAGAGGCATAAAGAAGATCATATCTATGGATGCTGTAAGAGGTATTCCTAAACTGAAGATTGATGATGGCAAAATATGTGGTGAATGTCAAATAGGAAAGCAAACCAAGATGTCCCATCCAAAGCTCCAACATCTGACAACTTCCAAAGTTTTGGAACTATTGCATATGGATCTTATGGGACCTATGCAGGTTGAGAGCCTTGGTGGTAAGAGGTATGCCTATGTGGTGGTTGATGACTTTTCAAGGTATACATGGATAAATTTCATCAAAGAAAAGTCTGATGTATTTGATGTATTCAAAGACTTATGTCAAAGAATACAAAGGGAAAAAGCTAGCTGTGTGATCAGAATAAGAAGTGATCATGGAAAAGAATTTGAGAACCAAAAATTCTTAGATTTCTGTTCTTCAGAAGGAATCAATCATGAATATTCTTCACCAATCACTCCTCAACAGAATGGGATTGTTGAGAGGAAGAATAGAACTATTCAAGAATCAGCAAGAGCTATGATCCATGCTAAAAAGTTACCTTTGTACTTCTGGGCTGAAGCTATGAACACAGCTTGTTACATCCATAACAGAGTTACTCTAAGGAAAGGAACTTTGTCCACAATCTATGAAGTCTGGAAGGGCAGAAAACCCACAGTTAAGTACTTCCATGTGTTTGGAAGTAACTGTTATATTCTGGCAGATAGGGAGCAAAGAAGAAAAATGGATCCTAAAAGTGATGAAGGGATTTTTCTTGGATACTCTATAAACAGCAGAGCATATAGAGTATTTAATTCTAGAACCAAGGTTATCATGGAGTCCATAAATGTGATAATTGATGATGCTCCTACAGATGTCCCAGAAGATGTTGGAACATCTGCTGATATCAAGACTGAAGCTGAAGTAAAGAGTGATCATTATGACTTCACTCAAACCGATGCAAGGACAGAACAATCCAGCAAACCTCCCTCCATCAGAATCCAGAAGGATCATCCCAAAGATTTGATAATTGGTGATCCCAACAGAGGTGTAAGCACTAGATCAAGAGAAGCGATTTCAGGGTCCTGTTTTGTTTCTAAAATAGAACCTAAAAACATCAAGGAAGCTCTTACTGATGAATACTGGATTTGTGCTATGCAAGAGGAATTAGGTCAATTCACAAGGAATGAAGTGTGGAACCTTGTTCCTAGACCTGATGACATAAATGTGATTAGAACTAAATGGGTGTATAAGAACAAGTCAAATGAGCAAGGAGTTGTTACAAAGAACAAGGCTAGACTTGTAGCTCAAGGATACACACAAATTGAAGGAGTAGACTTTGATGAAACCTTTGCACCAGTAGCAAGGCTTGAATCAATCAGACTACTTTTGGGAATTGCTTGTATCTTAAAGTTCAAGCTATTTCAAATGGATGTGAAAAGTGCCTTTTTAAATGGTTATCTTAATGAAGAGGTATATGTAGAACAACCTAGAGGATTTGTTGATCCAAGTTGTCCAAATCATGTATACAAACTAAAGAAGGCTCTTTATGGTCTGAAGCAAGCTCCAAGAGCATGGTATGAAAGGCTGACTACTTTTCTTATCAAGCAAGGGTACATGAAAGGTGGAATTGACAAAACCTTGTTTGTTAAAGATGAAGAAGGATATGTCATGATTGCTCAAATATATGTAGATGACATTGTCTTTGGTGGGATGTCAGACAAGATGGTCAAACATTTTGTCAACCAGATGGAATCTGAATTTGAAATGAGTCTAGTAGGAGAATTAACCTACTTTCTTGGACTTCAAATAAAGCAAATGGAGGACTCCATGTTCATTTCCCAAAGCAAGTATGCTAAGAACATAGTCAAGAAATTTAGAATGGACAGTGCTGCTCATAAGAGAACTCCTGCCCCCACACATTTAAAGCTAACTAAAGATGACAAGGGTGAGAATGTAGATCAAAGCCTATACAAAAGTATGATTGGAAGCTTGTTATATCTGACTGCTAGCAGACCAGACATAGCATTTGCAGTAGGTGTATGTGCAAGATATCAAGCTGAACCAAAAGTTAGTCATCTTAACCAAGTCAAAAGAATTCTGAAATATGTTAATGGTACTTGTGACTATGGCATAATGTACTTTCATGGATGCAAACCAATTCTCACTGGCTTCTGTGATGCTGATTGGGATGGAAGTGCTGATGACAGAAAAAGCACTTCAGGAGGATGCTTCTTTCTAGGAAACAATTTAATTTCTTGGTTCAGTAAGAAACAAAATTGTGTATCCTTATCTACTGCTGAAGCTGAATATATTGCAGCTGGAAGCAGTTGTTCTCAGTTGGTTTGGATGAAGCAAATGCTCACTGAGTACAATGTCCCACAAGATGTCATGACATTGTACTGTGACAACTTAAGTTCTATTAACATATCAAAGAATCTTATCCAACATAGCAGGACCAAGCATATTGATATCAGACATCATTTCATCAGAGATCTTGTAGAAGAAAAGGTGATTTCACTGGAACATGTAGCTACAAATCTGCAGTTGGCTGATATATTTACCAAAGCCTTGGATGCTACTCAATTTGAAAACCTAAGGGGCAAATTGGGAATCTGCTTATGTGAAATTTAGCAGTTATGGAGATGTGCCAACATGTCATATGACATTGTGTGGCATAAGCACCAGATGGAAACACCAGTCTGGTCAAGGACCTTGAGTATTCCTCTCCTAAAAAGTCTCAAAGTAACGGCTACTTATAAAATATCAGCTTGCTTTCAGCTATCCATCTTCTCATCATACTCTCAAAAACGAATTGCATTCTCTAACTGTTTTTCAGAACTCATCAAACCTAAAACTCTTCATCCACCTTCTTCGAAAATGTCTCAAAACCCTAACATTCCTGAAGAAATCCTCAACAAGGAAGATGTAGTGCATGCAACCCCCATTTCTGTGGTACCCATGGATTCAACTCCAATGGACAAAATCAGAGGAAGTGTTCCTATTGCTAAAAATCCAAGAACTCCAAAAAGAACAAAAGATCAAGTTTGCAGCAAATCCAAAGGCATTCCTTCACCAGCAAACATCACTCCAAAATCTTCTGAATATGTGGATGATTCCATAAAAGAGTTGGTAAACAGGATTCTTTCTGAGCAAAGAGTGGTAAGTGGCATTTCTATCCCTCTGAGCACCATGCCAGCTCCACAAGAAGATCAACAAACTCAGGATGCAAAGGACACTCCTGCTCAACAGGATGTCCCAATAGATGTTGAAGCATCTGAAGACCAGCAAAAGGTATCATCTGATACTGCTGATGATATATCTGAGGACCAGAAAAAGGCCTCCACAGATAGTGATGAAGAAGCATCTGAGGTCCAGCACAAGGCCTCCACTGAAGAGCACATCTCTGTTGATCAACCAGCTGAAGAGGAGACTGCTCAAACTCCTCCTGTTGTGAACCTAGAGCATGATTCTGATATAGAAATCATTGCCTCTGTAAAACCTAGCATAGCCAAAAGGCTCAGGACTAGGAAAGAAAAGATGCATGCAGGACATGCAATTCCTGAGAAGAAACAAGCTACACCAAAGAAGGACAAAGCTAAAGTTGTCTTTGGTCCTAAAAAACAATGGAGCAAGGTGCAAACACAAAAGAGGAAAGCTGTCTCACCTCCAGATTCAGATGTTGAAGCAGATGTCCCAACATCTCCTCCAAAGAAGAAATCAGCACCCTCAAGGTCATCAACTGCTGTTCCAGAAGCTCCCTTGGACAACATTTCCTTTCATCATGTTTCAAGTGTGAATAGATGGAAGTTTGTTTATCAAAGAAGGGTAGCACTTGAAAGAGAGCTGAGCAGTAATGCACTTGAATGCACAGAGTTAATTGATCTCATCTCTTCTGCTGGCCTCTTCAAAACTGTCTCCAACTTCTCTCCCTGCTATGAGCTACTTGTCAAGGAATTCATAGTCAATCTTCAAGAAGATTGTGCCAATGGTAAGTCTGCTGACTTTAGAAAAGTATTTGTAAGAGGCAGGTGTGTAGAATTCTCTCCTCAGGTCATCAACCAATACCTTGGAAGAGAATCTGATGGTCCAAATGAGTTAGGGAAGACTGATAACCAGGTCTGCAAGGTTATCACTGCTAACCAGGTCAAGGCTTGGCCAGTAAAAGGAAAGCTCTCAGTGAGCATGCTGACAAGGAAATATGCCATGCTGAACAGGATTGGTACAGCAAACTGGGTACCTACCAATCATACATCCTCAATATCCACTGGCCTGGGCAGGTTCATATATGTTGTAGGCACACAAACAAAGCTGGATTATGGAGCTTACATCTTTGATCAGACATTGAAGCATGCTGGATCATCTGCAACAAAGCTGCCAATTGCCTTCCCTTCCTTGCTATGTGGAATAGTGCTGAGTCAGTACCCTGGGATCCTCATTGAAAAGGACACAATGTGCAAAAGAGAAAGCCCTCTGGCCTTCCACTACAAGTTGTTCCTGAGTCATCATGCAGCTGATGTTAAAGCACCCTCTGGGACATCTGCTGGTCCTTCAAATGCAAAGTCTCCAATCTCCAAAGCTGCATTGATTGCTGAACTGAAGAGAACTTGCAAAGAACTGGAAGCAAGGAAGCAGAAGCTTGAGGAGATTATCCAAAGGCTGGAGATTGAAAGTGCTCAGAAAGTTGCTTCTTCTGATGAGGAGACTGAGGAAGATGAAGAAACTGACTGTGAGGAATCTGAGTGAAAATTGTATGTGAGGATTATGTAATGACAGCTTCTGCATTGTAATTTTGAATTAGTATCTTTGGCCCCAAATTTATGTCTAACAAGGGGAGAACAACAACAACAACAACAATGTATAATGCTGTTTGATTATGAATGAAAAATCTCTGTTTGCTTCTGAACTAAATCTGTAAAATATTTCTGTTGCAACAAGACTGAATACATGTATGTTTGAGGGGGAGTAATCTCACACATGATTCAACAGAAAAGAAATGCTATACTCTGATAAAAGAACTTCTGCTGCACTCTGAAAATCAGAAAAGGATGTTAGCCAAAAATTAGCCAAAGGGGGAGTTTGTAGATGTTTAGAATTGGCAGAATTTTTGACCAACAAGAAATATTGAATTCAGTTCAGAATGTCCTATCAGATGTTGGGACATTATCAAACAGAGTATAAGAACTTAATTAAGGATGTCACACCAGATGTTGGGACATTGTGTAAATGATTTAAGTTCAGTTTTTCAGGATGTCCCAACAGATGTTGAGACATCTCAAACCTGCTACCAGAATTAATTAATGACTAACTGATCTGAGAAATTTAAGGAAAGTTATCTGGAATTAATTATGGATGGACAAAAAAAGAATAAGGCGCATCTGTAGGGAGTATTGTTATGAGGCTTCAGCATAATCAGAAGAACTAAATCACCTAGAATCTAGGAAGTAACAAACCCTAATTCAAGGTGGAAGCTGCATGCGTTTTAGGACTGGATTAACCTACAGAAAGCCCAAAATACAAACACCTATTTAATCAACAGAAACTCACAGAATTGAGTACGAATTTTATAAGACAAAATAGAGTGTTGTGTGTTTTAATAGCAGATTGTTTTTATTGTACCACTTTATGAGCTTTTAAGCAAAAGTGTATTTGTGACTTGATTGAAACTGTGAAGTAAGATCAAGCTGTTTTGTTTGAAGTATGACTTTAATTTTATTAAACTTGTAAATAAGATCACTGTGTGATTGAGGGGGAGTGAGTTGGTACTCATATCTAAGTAGTGTCTTAGGTAGAAATTGCATTGGGTAGATATTAAGTGAAAGATTAAACTGGGTGGTTTAAGTCTAGAATTAATATTACTTATAGTGGATTTCCTCCTGGCTTGGTAGCCTCCAGATGTAAGTGTGGTTATACACTGAACTGGGTTAACAAACTACTGTGTTGTTTAATTTTTCTTGCACTTTAAGTTTTGGTTAAATCTGTCAAGTGTTGGAACATCTCATAGGACATCTCATACCTGATCACAGAATTTCAGTGTTTTAAATACGAAAATGAGAATGAAGCACAGCTCGAGGGCTAGCCTCAAGATTGATTCACTCAAGAACTCGTGGAGTGCTAGACTCCAGGGTTCAGTTCTTTCGCAAATTAATTAGGAAAATGTTTTGTAGTTGAAAAAAAAAAGAATTGAAAAAAGGTAAAGCGAAGAGAGATTATTGACTATCTTTATGATAAAGTTAAATAATAATAAAAGGTTAAATATTTGTAAATGGTAACCGAATGTGAATGACACAAAGTCAACAAAAACTCATTTCCCTTGGATCAGGTCAAAAGCGTCGAGATAAAAAAAATGAAATCGAGCAAGGAAAACGCTCGACAAAACATCATGGTGTCAACAAGTAATTAGGTCAAGGTGAGACATGGCATAGGTGTAATACCTCAAAATTTTCCCTCTCATATCCTCAACATTTTGCATAGCATTTTGCATATATGCATTCATAAAATAACCAAAAACATTGCATCATGTATAAAATGGATGAGGCATAGGCATGTGGTCAATGGGTGAAGCAACTGAAAGCTATACAAAGTCAATCAAAGGGCCACAAAGCTTCTCAACCTTGTTCAAAGGGTTTACAACATCCCACAAGTCTTCACTTGGAGCCACGAGCCATGGACAAATGGAGTTGATCAAAGGAGGCGAGCAGTGCAATATTTCCTGATGAAAAGGGCCAAATTAGGGTTTCACTTTTATGGGGCTTCGGCATGAAGTTTTGATTCAAAGTGGATTCCTTTGTCTTATATAGGATGTCAAGTGCCTAGGGTTCAAATCTCGTCCACAAATTCATTTTGGAAGGGGTTCGACTGGCTAGACGACTGAAACTCGAGGAATCGGGGAAAAAACAACTGAGCTAGGTAAAAGAGGGTCGACTTCGGACTTTTAAGATCGAAATCATGAAATTAGGGTTACAATGATCCTATGGTTCAAATTTGGGAAAGAAATGATGGGGGAATCATAAAAAAATCAAAGAAAAATCAATTAAAAAGTGGTTGGTTTTACATTTCCCTCCACTTTTCCTTCCACTTTCTTTCCACACTTCTTTTCATTCTTTCCCTCTTGTTTTTCCATTTCAATTCCACTCCATTTCCCTTGGAAACTTCTACCATGTTCTACCATCTTCTAGAATGTTCCTTCTCCTAACCTAACTCCATTGCTAAATCCTAACCTCATTACCAAACCATAATTTTGGATCCCAAGCCTAATTTTTGGGTCTCAAACCTAATCCAAATTTAATACATTTTCATCCAAACCAAAGGGATTCACACACAATTTTCATTTCCAAATTTATCATTTTCTCTCAATCACTTTTCTCTCTCTCACTTTTCCTTCTTTTTCCCTCTTTTCACTAAAGCTTCTTTGAATAAGCTCTTCAAGTTTCACATTGAAACTTGAAGATCTTGAAGCTTAGACTCAACCTCTATTGATTTTGTGGATTGTGGAAGAAGAAGCTACTGAATTTTGGTGAAGGTTTCGACTTATCGGATGCACACGAAGGTTCAAGCATCAAGAACGTATTTATTTTACGGTTTCGCGGTTTTCTTGGTTTTCTCTTCGATCAAGCTCCGATTCTTGCAACATTCACCGAAGCACTCCTCCGCTTCGTAGGTTGGTGATCTAAATCACTTCTCCTTTAAGTTATTCTCTTCATCTCGCCATTTCGGCATTCTTTAAGTGCTTTTCGTATTTCTTATGTTTGATTACATGTTCGTTAAGTTTTGCTTGCGATTTGTGGTTTTTGATGGATTAGAAGTTAGGATTGTAGCTTGTTATAGATTCTAGCATGTGTTAATAAGCCCTAATTGAGTAGAAATTCGTGTTAGCATGATTAGGTGGGGGTTAGGGTTGTTTAGAATGAAGATTGTGGCCAAAAGCACTTATTTCAAAAGTATTTTTCACTTTTTGTTCAGCGTTAACCGGTTAACGCATTTGGTTAACCGGTTAACGCATGCGTTTTTGGCCATTTTTAGTGTTGTCCAGGGTCCGTTAACGGGTTAACCAATTTGGTTAACCGGTTAACACTGTTCATTTTTGGATTTTTAGCTTATTTTCTTGCTCAATCTTGCTTCATAGTGCTTCTAAGGTTCATGTATGTTTAGGTATTGATTTTAGGGAATTTTTGGGTCTATTTCTAGTAGCCAATTCATTTGTTTCGAGTCGTTTCGACATGATTCCATTCACTTTTCCATGTTTTGTGTTAAATGTGCAAATGTGATATAATTGATTCTTGATGTTGTTTTGCTACACTTTAATCATTTGTTTCACATGTTAATTGCTTGCTTAAATTCAACATATGCTTCATGATTATTGTCATTGCTTGCTTGATTGATAAAGTGATTAAAGGCCATGTTGATTTTTTTGTCAAAAGTGATTAAATACTTCACATGTTCATGCAAGTTTCTTGTGCTTAATTGATCATATCTTAACATGAGTTCAATTCTGATTTTTATGCCATGCATGTGTAACAATTGTGTAACAATCGATGCTTGTAGTGATACTTGTTCAATCTCATGATAAAATGTTCATTTGTGCAACATGAAAAAGTATGTTTGTTCTTGATTGATCATTGTCATTTTTAATCAAATAAATGATGAAAATAAATTCACATGTTTGAGTTCATTTTGTGATGCATGTAGATTCATGTTAAGTGACATTAATGTGTTGTTTATCATTCACTTTGTGCATAAAATGAAAATAATCAATTCTGGATTTTGCATTTCATAGCTGTTTTTGCATATAGGTGCTGTAAAATGTATGCTGTGTGTTGTGTAGTGCATGCTGTTTGTGACATTTTATACCTACCTTTTCATGCTGCATGCTGGCTGTAAAAAACTGATTTGTGTTATGCATTGTTTTCATAGCTAATTGTGTGTGTGAGTGCTGTAAATAGTGGCTGAATTTTAGCTTAGCATAGTGTAGACACCCTTAAACTTAAGATTGAGTCTAGTTTAGGTCCAAGTTGCCTTAGGATTTGTTTGGTATGTGTTTACCTCATTCCTTTTTAATAAAAATGTACATTAACCTTTGTTTTGTAAAGGGGAAGACTGAGGTAAGTTTCCTTCACCTTATCCTTTATTTTTTATGCATTTTCTTTATGCATTTAATTCTTTCTTTCCTTCCATATTTGTGATTGGTAGGATTCCCCATTGTTAGGACCAATTTATCTTCCTTAGGAAGTAAGTTGCATCCGTTTTCCTTTTTTCTTTTACTTTTGATCTTTAGGATTAGAAAAACCTCACTCACCATTAGGACCACCATTTTAATAAACAACTTAGGGTTGTGTCTTAGTCCCCCTTAGTTTTTCCCTTTGTTCAATTTGAGTCCTTCTCTTCTCATCTTCAAACAAAATCCAAAAAGACTTAATAAATGCATGAAAGGATCCCTTGTGTATAGCCTTATTCCATGGGGCACTTACATTCATTCCATCTTGGAATAGTGTAGGCCTGTCTAGCATGATGTACAAGTCTCATCAAGGGGTTGTTTCACAAAGAAAACATAAAAGACATTTCTTCACAAAAGCTACAAAAACACTTAATAAAGTTCAACAAGCTAGTGAACTTGAACCCTAATCCTAGGAAACAAGTCTTGGATAAATTCTCCTTGCTTGGTGTGCTTGTTCTATTATTCCATCTTGGAATGTAGTAGAAAGTACACATTCCATGGAAAAGAGCTTGAATTCACTTTCTTGTGCCAAATTCATAAAAACTCTTAAAAAGCAAACAACAAACAATAAGTGACTTTCCTGCGGGAACTTCTCTTCTCATCTCATTCACTCTTAGCGCGAACTCGCGACGACTTATCTCGCATGCAAGACGATAAACGCACTCGTACTAGACGAGCCTGCAACACATGAGCATAGACATACGTAGTTCCAGCCATAAAAAACACAAACAAATAGTTCCCGCCTTAGTTAGGCGAACTACGTCGACTCTGATCCTCATTATCCCGATGAGGTACGTAGGCAGCGGGGTAGGGCCCGTTCGAGCACATTCTTTATTTTCCCTACATTTTCCCTATTCTTTCTTTCCATTCTCTCTCTCCAGTTTCATCTCCTTCCTCATTCCCATTCCAGTTAGCAGTTCATTTGTTCAGCAGCAGTTATTTTTCTCACCCTTTGAAACAAAACAAGCAAGCGTGGATCCCGTCGGGTACGGCGGACGGTCTGGGGTGCTAATACCTTCCCAGGTCGTAACCGACTCCCGAACCCAGATCTTTGGTTCGCAGGACCTTGTTCTTTCCTTCTTCCTCAGGTTTGTGCAACATTACCTTTCCCATTCTTTTGGGATAAAAATGTCTGGCTGGCGACTCTACCTTTTCCGCGCCACTTTCGCGTTTATACTAGGATGAAAATCCTGGGAGCGACAATAGGCATGAAAGACAAGGTATCAAGATAAATGGACAAACTAAAACCCTAAAATAAAGTAAATATTTTTTTTGGATTTTTCTATATTAAAATGAACACATATTTTTAATTAATATAAATAATTTGATTATAAAAATGATATAATTATACTAAATAAGCTAACTAAATTCTAATTATTTTAAAATATCCTAAAAAAGTAAACTAATTTTCCTAATCGACGCTAACTAACCAATATTTATTGAAAACTATTTTGTTTCTTCTAAAAAACTATACTTAAAATTGTGTAACGCTAATTCTAAATTAATTTAAAATTTCATAAACAGTGAGTTAAAAAATCTACTACTAACAATTAAACACATTTTGTTAGAAATTAAATCACAATCTAATAATAAGTATAAAATATCATAACAATAAAACAGAGAATCAGTGTTCATTGACTGCATATGGGTGTGAATAGTAATGGGCTGAAACTAATCTAATCCACAAAACCTAAATTTATAACCTAATATAATAATAACAAATGACTAAATGAAAGGAAAAAAACAATTAAAATAAAAAATAATAAAATAAAAAGAAAGAAAGAGTTAAAAGTGGAAACAAGAAAAAAAACTCAAAAGTTACCACAACCGCCTCCTTTGATACCCTCTCTCTGTTTTGTTCTCAGCGGCGCGAATCAAATCTCAGCTTTGCTCACTGTCTCTCACAAATCACTCGTTCCAGTCATGAAGCTGGCGATGGTTCGCGGTGAATGATGTGTGTTTTTCGGAAGTTTGAGCTCGCGGTATGGTGTTGGTGTGATGAGGTCGCGGTTTTGTTAATTGGCGGTGAAAGCTTTGGTTGTTCCGACTCGGATTTGAGTTGTTAAGGTTTGGAATCGCGGACTCACGGAGATGGTTGCGTTGAGGGTTCAGTTGGTGGTCGCGTTTGGTGAGCGGCGGAGATGAGGGTTCAGAAACGCGTTTTGAGCGGCGATGATTTTTCGTTGGTTTAAGGTTTTCGGATTTGAGGCGAACGGTTTCTGAGTTGTGCAATGGTGCTAGGTTCAAAAGGGATTCAATGGTAAGTTTTTTTTTTATTTTTGAGTTCTCTGTTATTGAGTGTTGGTGAAGATGAACAGTCTTCTTTCAAACTCGGTTTTTTCGATTTCCTTCCTCTTTTCAATCCTCAGATCCTCACAGTCTTTTCTTTGATGTTGGTTGGAGGTGGTTTATGAAGAATGGCTTAATATTGGCGGGATGTGGCGACATGGTTTCTTTGGAATGGAATTTGATGAAGTGCTTGCTCGGGTCGGATGAATCGTAATCGTGGAAGCCACTTTTGATACATTCTGTGCAATTTGTGAAGTAAGTGTCTTGTGTTAATGCTAGGCTGAGAGTTCAATGAAGGTATTGGTTAGATTTGTTTTGAAAGTGTGAACGAAAAGGGGGCTGTATTGGTGGTTTAATGGTGGGGTGATGAAAAGGTGTTTCAGAGAGTCATGTATTTGGTGAGAGGGCGACGAAGGTATTTTTTGAAGGAGAGTCCTCGAACATTTTGCTCTGTTTTTCCTTTATCAGTTTTCTGATATTTTTTTTAGAATTTTCAATGATCTTTTTTTTTGTTTGGTTCGCAAACCCCCCTTTTATTGCTGTCGCTTCTTCTTTTTTGCTGATAAAAAACTAGAGCTTATATAGGGCTGGAAGTTAGGTTTTTTTAGTTTGAATTTGAGATAACTTGCTAGCTAAGTTTGATTGGGTTTTTTGGGGAAAGATTCTGAATTTTGAAAATGATGGGTGAGGGAAGAGCAGGGCTGGAATTTGCAGAAGGTCTGCTGCATTTTTTGACTACAATTTTGTTTGTTTGTGCAGATAAAAAGTGGTCCCTGCTGCATTTTGTAGTTGTACTTGTAAAATTCTATTTTTTGAATGTTTTCAATATTATTGTGATATGCTGAAAATGCTTGAATGAATGAGATTAATATGATGTATGATGTTTGAATAAATATGCCATGAATTTGAATGAATGAGCTTGATGAATTAATTGGAATGAACATGAACTTAAAAATGTTTGAATCTAATGTATGAACATGCTTTGACTTGGTGATTTTGCTCTTTGTAGGTTGATGCAACATGGACTATGCAAGTAAAAGCTTGAAGATGCTTAAAGAGAAAGAAAAACTAACACTTTCACACTAACACTTGTAGTTTATTAAAGCCTTGTAAACTTGTAAATGACACAAACTAGGATTTAAATTCTTTTCTTGTAGTAATCTTTGAAGACAACTTAGAATGAATTGGTATTTGAAAATTATGGACATGAATTCAAAATGAAATTACACATGAAATGCCAATTATTTAAATTTGGAAATGTGAAATAGAACTTAAATTTGAATGAAATTAGAAATACTTGGGAAAATTGAGTTTAGAGTCTCGAAGAAAAATGAAATTCTTTGTCATGGATTATGTAATATATGATCATGATTTGAAAAATGTTTGGATGAATGAATTGCCATGAAATGACAAATTGGAAATGATATGGTAATTTTGACATGAGTCCTCCATTAGGAAAGAACTTGAAATTAACTAAATAGAAGTTTAGAAATTGGAATTAGAATTGGAATAACATGAAAAAGAAAAAGAAAAAATCTTGGAATTAAAATTTAAAATGAATAGAAAAAATAAAAATTGAAAATTGGAATTAAGTTAGAAGTAGAATCTGAAAAAAAATAAATTAAAAATAAAATTAGAAATTGAAATAAAATTAGAAATAGAAACTAAAAAGTGAATTAAAAATAGAAGTTAAAAAATAAAATAAAATTACATTTAGAAATAAAACTTTGAAAATTGGAAATAAAAATAAAATTACATTCAGAAATAAAACTTCGAAAATTGGAAATAAAATTACATTTTTTTTAGCAAAAACTTTGAAAATAAATGAAAATAGAATTTAAGTTTAAAAATTTAGGAATGAATTACAAGTTTGAAGTAGAATTTGAAATATATTTTTTAATTTAAGAACTTAAAAAAAAAGAATAGAAATACAAAATTATGTTTAGAAATAAAAATTTGAAAATTAGTTAAAATAAATTAGAAGTAGTTTAAATTTGCAACTAGACCGATGATTCAAAGTAAAACCTAATCGTACGATTCATGGGAACAAAATTCCGAAAACTGTTGTAAATAAAAAAAATGCTCTATAACACACCCAGTATGCATGATGTGAAAAGTTAGGGATAAAATTTGGGGTGTGACAGTTGCCCCTATTTAAATAACTTTACCAGATATAATGAGTGATGTTAATCCTCATAAAATCGGAGTGAAAGGTATTTAAATATAGAAATAACCGAAAATTTTGCCCCTAAATGCAATGACATGCTATGAACTTATGAGGGACTCCTTGTTTTGCTGGGGATATGACATGCGAGATGCAATGAACCCTAGCATGCTGAATTTTTTTTTGATGATGAACATGCTGAATATGATGTGTGGGAAATGATGAAAACAAATGCAACGGTGATCCACAAAAACACAAATGAGGGCGAAGACTCACTAGGGATAACAATATGCTAGGGATGACAAGACGGAAACAGGGTGTATTCAAAGTGATAGATCAACAGGTTCAAGTGTAACTGCTGGCACTAAGAATAACAAAAGACTGGAAATAAAACAAAAGTCCAGAACATCGGATTAAAGACAGACTGATACCCTATGATATCATGAAAATGGTTCAAAGTGAAAATGTAATGGATTGATGCGACCAAAACTAACACTATGAACAAAAATAGACTATCTGAAGTTATGAGTTATAAAGATCAAGGTGGCTGCTGGGGATCCCAATACAACAATTCGGTGATTGAGAAAAGATGGAAATGACATCGAATCGGCAGTCAGGAGAACAAAATAGCAGACATCGACACGACGGTCAGGAATAAACAAACATCGACACAGTGATCGGAAAATAAAATAACAGACGTCGACACAGTGGTCGGAAAATAA
This sequence comes from Lathyrus aphaca, assembly GCA_963966055.1. NCBI lineage: Eukaryota > Viridiplantae > Streptophyta > Magnoliopsida > Fabales > Fabaceae > Lathyrus > Lathyrus aphaca. The sequence continues at coordinate 485,286,348 of OZ014520.1, read as the reverse complement.
AATGACAGACATCGACACGGTGGTCGGGAAAATAAAATGACAGACATCGACACGGTGGTCGGGAAAATAAAATGACAGACATCGACACGGTGGTCGGGAAAATAAAATGACAGGCGTCGACAACGGTGGTCGGGAAAATAAAATGGCAGACATCGACACTGTGGTCGGGAAAATAAAATGACAGACATCGACACGGTGGTCGGGAAAATTAAATGACAGGCGTCGACAACGGTGGTCGGGAAAATTAAATGACAGGCGTCGACAACGGTGGTCGGGAAAATAAAATGACAGGCGTCGACAACGGTGGTCGGGAAAATAAAATGACAAACATCGACACGGTGGTCGGGAAAATAAAATGACAGGCGTCGACAACGGTGGTCGGGAAAATAAAATGACAAACATCGACACGGTGGTCGGGAAAATAAAATGACAGACATCGACACGGTGGTCAGGAAAATAAAATGACAGACATCGACACGGTGGTCGGGAAATAAAAATAACAGACAAAAAAATCCAGAGTGGTAAATCAACAGGTTCAAGTGTAACTGCTGATAACGAGGATAAAGAAAGCGAACACATTGTTTGGGCAGTGGCTCTGTGCAACCAACTGATACTAGGGGTAGAAAACAACGTACTCAAATATAGTCAACGGCTCCAAGAGACCGGCTGGTACTGAGAATAAAGACGAGAAGGTTGGAGTTTTCAGCAAGATATCCAACCTCTAGAAATTCCTTAAACGAAGAGTCAAGAGAAGACCTTCAGGAACCATCAGGAAACACATATATGTGCCAAATCAAATGGACTATAGACTGCAAGCAAGGGGTTTCACGACCAGCTTAATAGATTCGTGCCAATGATAATTGGACTTCAAAGAGATTCTTGTAAAATGATAGTAAATTACATGTCAGCAGAGGCCTGTTTTGCAAGGTATGGCTCTTTTCTACTATGGGCAGATGCTCGATAAGTAAGATGGTAGCAGGACTTAACGCTAAGAGCGAAGCGACATGACTAGCACATGAGAAAGACATACCGACTCATATGATTTCCAAATATGCCCCTGTAATGGGTATTGGATGGAATAGTTCTTGGACGACGGTTTTCTAGAAGGAGACAAAAGAAGAAGACATGATTCCCAACACCCGTCTTGAATTTGAAGTTTGTTGTTGCATAAGGCCTACTTGAACAACTTGAAGGCACAGAGGGGATTTTCCCCTGTGTGATTCATCTTGCCTCGAAATAAATGGTTTTGAAATTTTCCTCTTCTCAAAAAGTTTAGACCAACCTGCCATGACATGGCCTTGAAATGGTTTCCCCAATGCTGGAATGTCGGAGATTTTCCCCTAGTTATCTGATCCCTGGGATGGGAGACTTCTAGTCTGGCTGGCCATTTTAAATCTTGAATTGTTGTGATAGATCAACTCTAGTCTGAGTCTTGAGAAGAGGTTCATTTGGATTAGATGATTCTTGAAGTGGTTGCCCCTGGTTGGGCTTCTCTTACTAAGTCGAATTCCCTAACCGGCTGCATTCGTTGGAATTCCCTTGATGCTGAATTGTCTTGCAAATAAACATTATTCATTTAAAAATTGGCAATTTTTAATGTAACATTTATGCAAATTTTGAAATCACAATTTATTGGTATGATAGTGATACAGTGGAGTTGATTAGAACAAATAAAGTGGATCTATCCATTTTATGGAATGGCAGATCAAGTGATCAATACAAATGATTAGCAAAGATCGTTAGGAGTCAGGTTAACCCAACCTTACTGTAGCATGCTCTCAAAATAAACCCTACCTCAATTAGGTATTTTAAGGGTTGTAACGTGGCTTGGTTCACGGTTTATGAAATAAAGAATAAAAGGCTCAAAATTTATTTGTACCCACCCCATCTTCGTGATGAACTCCAATCCTACGTTCAGTTAAATTGACATACGCATTCACATCTCAAAAAGTCTTTTGATGGTGCGTGATAAGGATCAGGATTTGAAAGTGATGGCAGCCACCTTGCTTTTCTGATTTGTAGAGGATTTGATGACTTCATTAATTTTCGCCTAAATCGTCTTTTCCTAGTTTTTGACTTAACCGACTTTTTCCTTGTATTTCTTTTTCCTTTTTGCCTTTCTTTTGGTTGGACGATTGTGAATGCCATTTTATTGGAGGATAGAGAACATGCACTACAAACTTTTGGCTCTTCACGACTTCTTTGGTGTGTGAATGAAAGTATGTAGTTGATCCTTCTTGAATGATGGATTGAATCTCTTGAAGATTGAATGCAAACAGATTAACTGAAACGACTACCCTGCCCCAGGTTTGAAATTAAGGGTTTTTGCATTTTTGAAAAAGAAAAACTCCTACTTCTAGGCTCGAAGGGGTTTGCGAGGGATTATCTTCCTTATTTCACCAGTGTTTGGGAATTTGAAACAATGCCTGTACATCATTGGTAAGGTTTTAATTGAGAGCATACAAATGGAGAATTCAGGTATCTGGTTTTCATCATCCTCCCTCCAATCTTTGCTAAAACAAAAGTTTGATAAAGATAAATAAATGGGAGAAATATATCTTTGTTTTTTATATTTTTATTAACAATAAAAGAAAATGAGTGAATACGAATGGATTAATTCAAAATATGCGTAAACATTTCATTAATTTTGCCAATTAAAAAACAACAATGCTAACAAGAAAATACAAAATCCACATGAAAAGAATATAACAACAATGCTGAAACAAACAGGTGATTGCCAGCTTTAGGGAATTGAAAATGTCTTGATTTTCTGTCTTCAAGAGATGCACCAAAAAGTCTATGCGCTCACTAAGGCGAGAGGTTGACATGCACCAACATGTTTCCTTCTGAAAAGGATATGTACCTCTTGTCGATCAATTGTTGTACGTTGGCTTGAAAAGCTTTGCAGTCTTCAGTTGAATGCCCAATTGATCCAGCATGATATCCACATTGCTCATGTGGGTTATACTTAGGTGGGTATGGCTCTGGAAATGGCTTGAGAAACTTGGGAACCACTAATGAGCTTTGAATCAAAGGTTTCAGAAGCTGAGTGTATGATAAAGGTACTGGATTAAGAGGAGCACACTTTTTTTCCAAATTGTTGCGAGGCTTATGTTGATCACTCTGATGTTGATTCAAATATCCTCGGCTTTGGGCTTGCTGACTTGGACGAGAATTGTCCCTGATAACCGAAGTAGTGTCTTCAAATGAAAGAATGTTCTTCTCAATTAAATCTTTCACAATGCGTTTTAAGGCATAGCAGCCTTCCAAATCGTGCCCTGAAGCACCATCATGGAATAAACAATGGGCATTTCGATTGTAGTTTGCTGGGAGTGGATCCGGCGGAGGACCCAAAGGCCTTGGAACAACCAATCATTTATTCAATAATGAAGGATATAATTCTGTGTAGGTCATTTGGATTTGAGGGGTTGGGGGTCTTCTCCCTTGTCTTCTATTCTGATTTGAGACACCTTCCGGGCGAGGATCTTGAGCTTTCAATCGCTGATAAGTTGGCACTACTGGAACTCTAGGTACTACTAGCTGCTTGTTGTGATGACTTTTAAGTTCCTCAAACTTAATGCTGGATGTCACCCCTTTCGATCCACCTCCCACTTCTCTTTTGTTTTTGCCAGCAGTGGTGGCGACATTGAAATTCCAAGATGGTGTCCTATTATTCTTGTGAGAAAGCAAAGATACTCCATCAGTTATGCATGCAACCTGTTCTTTGTGGTACGAAACCTTAAGAACCTGCATAGATCTCTTTCCTTTCTTATTTCCTGGCTCAACAATCAAATTGTCTGCATTTGGCTTTCCTTCTTGGGGGACTAGCGACTTAATCACACTTTGTAACTTGAGCTCAAAACTCTGGAATTCTTCAATAGGGTGCCGCATGGCTCCAGTGAGGTATCCATATTCAACCTCTGGATGGTCCTCTTCAAGAATTAACCTTTTGTTATGGATCAAACTTTGTACCCAGACTTTCAATTCAGGGCAAGTATCCAAATCATGTCCTACCACCCCTTTATGGAATTCACACATCGCATTCGTATCAAGGATGTACCATGTATTTGGCGATGACACAGGTGCGTAAGGAGTTATTAATGAATTTTGGATTAATAGCGGGTAGAGCTTGTTGAGTGGCATAGGAATGGGTTGATAGTGAGCTTCACTCCCTTTGTTCCGACACTGCCCCTTGTTTCGCTTTCGCTTCTTTTTCCGACCTTGAGAGGAAACTGCCAGAGGATATTGAGGTACTGATTTGAAAATCAGAGGTTGATTTTGACCTAGTAGGGGAGAGCCATGAGTTGACAGATGAGGAGTTGCCACAGGGAAACCTTCTTGACTCAAGGCATCATCAAATGGAGGTAGGACATTAGCTCTCTCTGTTGCGGTCATGGGCACATGGCAACCCTCCTTCTTCAACAGAGCTTGTAAGGTTTCCAAGACCCACTCCATTTGTTTATTTAAGGAACTAACCTCTTCTTTCAACAATTCTTGACTTCTTCTCAGTTCATCCACTGTTTCTTGAGACATGGTTCTTAGTTCTGGACACGTGCTAGGAATCAAACTGCTGACCCAAGACAAAGGATAGAATGAGCTTACTCTGAGGGAAGAAAATGATATACAATGCAGATGCAATATTATGCGAATGGATGCAATGCAAGTATGCTTTCAAGGAACTCAAAAAGCAAATTGCAAACATCCGAATATAAATTTTTTCCAAAAGGGATTATAAGCTGAAGTTTGTCTATGGTTAAACTTGTGATGTTTGCAATAGACGTCTCTTTGTTCCTTGAAGACCTTGTTAAAATGATGTGTATGATGCTATGATGCAAAGATGTAAGGTGTCACAAGTATAACTGAAACCTTCTTAATAGGTGGATTGTAGGAGATTTGTTCTACGTTTTTCTATCCATAAATCCCACTCACAGGGTGGTTTCTACGGTGTTGGTTTAAGGAAACTCAAGGTCATGGACATTTATCGTATTAACGCCCGCCGCAAGCTAGCTGAATTTTGACGATAATGACGATAAGGTCTACCCTGAGTTTAGTTATCATGCTAGGCCCTCAAGAGGCGAGCCCTTGGAGACTAACATTACACAACTACCAATATTTGAAACCGGTTCTTAACAGTGGATCCCAGAATCACATCCCTTTCATGAATCAGGTCACACGACAGGCTAGCTGCGTTGTGACAAGATCTACGAAAAGTCTAACTATCTGGGGGAGCTTTCATGCTAGGCCCCAAGAAGCGAGTTCTTGGAGACTAACACTAATACTACCAATTCTAACCTAGGTGTTCCCTCTTCTTTTTCCACAACTCAGATTTTACTTGCAATGTGACCCCGAGATCCCTTAGACAAATAATATAATGAGCAAATAAGGGAAAGCGATAAAAGAACAAATAAACAAACATAAATAATAAACATAGAGAAGACAAAAAAGATAAGATCAAACAAATAAACACACAAAGATGAGTTAGGCTCGACCCTCTCTAGCATAAAGAAGTCATCCCCAACAGAGTCTCTAACTGTCGTACCTCGAAAAATACGATCCTCGCGATGGGACGCGGAAAGAAAACAACAGAGTCGCCACCTAATTCTATTTATTCTACGAGAGAAAAGGGAGATATAGATACAACCTAAAGTAAGGATAAGAAATGGTCAACGAAACCAAATTCTATGTTCGGAAGTCGGTTACGCAAGGGGAAGGTATTATCACCCCTCACGTCCGTTGTACTCAACGGGAACCTCTTAGCTAACTATGCGATTAAATGTTGATCTAAGTCTTTGTCTTCTAAATGGTTATTAATATGTTTGTTCTTAAAGGAAAAGAGTTTTTTAGATTAAAGTTTTTATTATTGTGATTTAAACTAAGAAATAATTAAATTTTTATTAGGGTGCTCGCGAAGGATTAAAATCCCCGTGCCCACGTATTCCCTTGTGCAATGGGAAAGTCAGAGCTTCATAGTTCGTGCAACTACGATTTATGTTTTTTAATTGAACAATTGTTTAAAACGCATTCTACTGCTAAGCATTGGCTTATACTCGCGGTGGAGGTTGAAGCGCTAACTTGTTTACGAGATAGAATGATTTGAACAATGTTTGTTTAAAGAAAAGGGTTTGACCTTTGTTAAGTGTTTTAAGACGAAAGGCAAATGGACCACAACTCGAAGGCTAGCCTCAAGAGTGATTGCATTCAAGGACCCGTGGAGTGCTAGACTCCAGAGTTCAGTTATTCGTTGATTAATTGTAAAGTGATTTGCGTATGTTGGTAAGTTTTAAGTTGTATTCTTTTTAGTGTGAAAGGGCGAATGAATTACAAATCGAGGGCTAGCCCAAAAAGTAATTCAGTTTAAAAACCCGAGGAATGATAGATTCCTGAGTTTAGTTCTTTTACGATTTTAATTTGTGATTTAGATGTTTTGAAAACGAAAGAGTGAATGAACTACAAATCGGGAGCTAGCCCCAACAATAATTCAATTCAAACACCCTAGGAATGCTAGATTCCTGAGTTTAGTTCTTACGTTAATTAATATGTTATTTAAGAGTTTTTTGCGATTGTTTTGGATGCATTAGGGTTTAAAGTTTTAGAAACGAGGGAGTAAATGAAACACAACTCGAAGGCTAGCCTCAAGAGTGGTTCATTAAAGAACCCGCAGAATGCTAGATTCCGAAGTTCAGTTCCTTGTTAAATAATTTAAGACGCGTAAAGGTTCACAGTCGTGCAGATGACAATCACTTAGTGACCGACTTATGTGTGTGCGAAGTGTAGGCGTATGAAATTAATTGATTATGTGAATCGAGTGTTTTAAATACGAAAGGGCGAATGAAGCACAGCTCGAGGGCTAGCCTCAAGAGTGATTCACTCAAGAACTCGTGGAGTGCTAGACTCCAGGGTTCAGTTCTTTCGCAAATTAATTAGGAAAATGTTTTTTAGTTGGAAAAAAAAGAATTGAAAAAAGGTAAAGCGAAGAGAGATTAATGACTATCTTTATGATAAAGTTAAATAATAATCAAAGGTTAAATATTTGTAAATGGTATACGAATGTGAATGACACAAAGTCAACAAAAACTCATTTCCCTTGGATCAGGTCAAAAGCGTCGAGATAAAAAAAATGAAATCGAGCAAGCAAAACGCTCGACAAAACATCATGGTGTCAACAAGTAATTAGGTCAAGGTGAGACATGGCATAGGCATGAAAGACAAGGTATCAAGATAAATGGACAAACTAAAACCCTAAAAGAAAGTAAATATTTTTTTTGGATTTTTCTATATTAAAATGAACACATATTTTTAATTAATATAAATAATTTGATTATAAAAATGATATAATTATACTAAATAAGCTAACTAAATTCTGATTTTATTAAAATATCCTAAAAAAGTAAACTAATTTTCCTAATCGACGCTAACTAACCAATATTTATTGAAAACTATTTTTTTTCTAAAAAACTATAATTAAAATTGTGTAACACTAATTCTAAATTAATTTAAAATTTTTTAAACAGTTAGCTAAAAAATCTACTACTAACAATTAAACACATTTTGTTAGAAATTAAATCACAATCTAATAATAAGTATAAAAGATCATAACAATAAAACAGAGAATCAGTGTTCATTGACTGCATATGGGTGTGAATAGTAATGGGCTGAAACTAATCTAATCCACAAAACCTAAATTTATAACCTAATCTAATAATAACAAATGACTAAATGAAAGGAAAAAACAATTAAAATAAAAAATAATAAAATAAAAAGAAAGAAAGAGTTAAAAGTGGAAACGAGAAAAAAAACTCAGAAGTTACCACAACCGCCTCCTTTGATACCCTCTCTCTGGTTTGTTCTCAGCGGCGCAGATCAAATCTCAACTTTTGCTCACCGTCTCTCACAAATCGCTCGTTCCAGTCTTGAAGGTGGAGATGGTTCACGGTGAATGATGTGTGTTTTTCGGAAGTTTGAGCTCGCGGTGTGTTGTTGGTGTGATGAGGTCGCGGTTTTGTTAATCGGTGATGAAAGGTTTGGTTGGTTCTGGCTCGGATTTGAGTTGTTAAGGTTAGGAATCGCAGACTCACGGCGATGGTTGCGTTGAGGGTTCAGTTGGTGGTCGTGTTTAGTGAGCGGCGGAGATGAGGGTTCAGAAACGCGTTTTGAGCGGCAGTGATTTTTCGTTGGTTTAAGGTTTTCGGATTTGAGGCGAACGGTTTCTGAGTTGTGCAATGGTGCTGGGTTCAAAAGGGATTCAATGGTAAGTTATTTTTTTTTTGTTTTTTATTGTTGAGTTCTCTGTTGTTGCGTGTTGGTGAAGACGAACAGTCTTATTTCAAACTCGGTTTTTTCGATTTCCTTCCTCTTTTCAATCCTCAGATCCTCACTGTCTTTTCTTTGATGTTGGTTGGAGATGGTTTATGAAGAATGGCTTAATATTGGAGGGATGTGGCGACATGGTTTCTTTGGAATGGAATTTGATGAAGTGCTTGCTCGGGTCGGATGAATCATAATCGCGGAAGCCCCTTTTGATACATTCTGTGCAATTTGTGAAGTAAGTGTCTTGTTTTAATGCTAGGCTGAGAGTTCAATGAAGGTATTGGTTAGATTTGTTTTGAAAGTGTGAACGAAAAGGGGGCTGTATTGGTGGTTTAATGGTGGGGTGATGAAAAGGTGTTTCAGAGAGTCATGTATTTGGTGAGAGGGCGACGAAGGTATTTTTGGAAGGAGAGTCCTCGAACTTTTTGCTCTGTTTTTCCTTTATCAGTTTTCTGATATATTTTTTTTTAGAATTTTCAATGATCTTTTTCTTTTGTTTGGTTCGCAGACCCCCCTTTTATTGCTGTCGCTTCTTATTTTTTTGCTGATAAAAAACTAGAGCTTATATAGGGCTGGAAGTTAGGTTTTTTTAGTTTGAATTTGAGACAACTTGCTAGCTAAGTTTGATTGGGTTTTGGGGGGAAAGATTCTGAATTTTGAAAATGATGGGTGAGGGCAGAGCAGGGCTGGAATTTGCAGCAGGTCTGCTGCATTTTTTGACTAAAATTTTGTTTGTTTGTGCAGATAAAAAGTGGTCCCTGCTGCATTTTGTAGTTGTACTTGTAAAATTCTGTTTTTTGAATGTTTTCAATATTATTGTGATATACTGAAAATGCTTGAATGAATGAGATTAATATGATGTATGATGTTTGAATAAATATGCCATGAATTTGAATGAATGAGCTTGATGAATTAATTGGAATGAACATGAACTTAAAAATGTTTGAATCTAATGTATGAACATGCTTTGACTTGGTGGTTGTAAACACCCCAAATTTGCCCTCACCCATTCACACCATGGCTTGTGATCTTTTCATATGCATAAGTTCAATCATAGCATCTCATACCACATTTTTGCTTCACTGCATTATTCCTAAGTCATCTGCATCTAGGGTTTGTGATCTGAGCCATCCAAGAGCCATTTGAGCCACTCCAAAAGTATACAATCACCTCAAAGGGGTCCATGTATGTTCAAGCATCATATTATATCCCCACAAAGTAAATAAAGTCAAAGAATCACAAGAACTGAGAAGGGCATGGAAGCAGAGCCAGGTTTAACTGCACAGGTGACCTGAAATTAGGGTTTTGGTTTCAGAGGCCATAACTCCAAATTTTTTGATCATTTTTGTTTCTATTTGTCTCTATATGTTATAAGGATCATGCATATCAATTTTCATGAAGAAATTCAATGGGGAAGGCATCTAATCAAAAGTTGACTTCTTGGGCAAGTCAGTGCAAAATCAGGGCATCTGAGGCCCCCAATGACCCAACCAAAGGGTGTTCTTCATCATTTTTAATGTATATGATCTTTATTTGATCATGGAAGATGTTAGAAGTTCACAAAATTGAAGAATTTCAAGCCATTTGCAAAATTGCCTTTTGGGAAAGTGACTTGTAATGGAAACTTGCCATTTTGGGAAAGTTTTTCAACCTCCTCAAATTGATTCAAAAATGCTTCAAATGAGAAAAATTTGGTCATGAAAGTTGTAGAATGGATCATTCCCTTTTCAATAAATACAAGAACTCATTCTAATTCATTTTGGATCAAAAGTTATGGCCTTGCAAAGTTGGATAAAATCATTGAAATTTCACTTTTGCACAAAATGGAAAACTTGCAAATCCTCATGACAAGCCTTTATGGGACTTCAATATGACCTCTAATTATCATACAAACACAATGCATGACCTAAAATTCAGTTTGGCCCAAGGAATTTCCCATTTCTATGCCTTAAGTTTCAAGTAACCATAAGCCATTCTTCATAAAAGTGCAAAGAGGGATTTCTTGCAAAATGATTCTCAAAGGATTGTATGATCTCTAGATGGTTTCAAAAATCATGAAATGTAACAAGTTGCCATATTGCAAAAACACTTCAAACTTGTGATCCAATGCACCCAGCTGTCTTCTCTTGATCCTAAGGCCTTCCTTGACTCAAGCTGAGGCAGGACAAGCCCTAAGATTGCCTCTGACCCGAGCCATGCTTAGAGTACACAAAATCTTGACTTTCTTGCATTTTGCCCATACCAATCCCATAGTGCCACCACCAACTCTCTGCCCAATCAGAGTCAAATATGTGGCCATCAGCAACCCTAAACACACCACACACAAGCAAGAAGCTCCCACATTGCAGCATACACAAAAAACTGTCAAAACATTTCCCTCTTCGAATCACTCAACACAACCATCAAACCTCAATTCTTTCTTCACCAATGAACCACATACTCTCCATAGAACAAAAGCCCACCATCAAAACAGCCTGAAACCCCCTATAGCATAACTGTGAAACCTGCCATATCAGAACACAAGCTCACAAATCAGCCACCAACAAGAGGTTTGAAGCATCCCATTGAGCTCAGGAGGTTCAGGGGAGACATTTTGCATAAGTGAAGAGTCAAGAAAGCTCATATCCATAGTTCTTCACCTCAGGTAGCTTCGAATTTCAAACTTTTCAGAGCTTGCTTTTTTTGTTACAAAATGAAAATACACATCATGGGGATCACTCTGATGCTTTTAGTTTTAAAAATGGTGTGAAAATGAACATTTTGTGCCTCTCTGAAATTTTGCCCGTGAATATGTTTGGTTTCGATTCTCTTTGTTCATGGTTAATAAATGGTTTTTGATGATGGATTTGGGTTTAGTTTGGATAGGAGAACGTTTCTGGGAAGTTAATTTAGGTTGGGGTGGTCTGTAGAGGAAGCTAGGTTTTTGGTTTCGCCGGAGAAGACGACCGGAACACTGTTCCGGCCGTCTGAATTTGATTAAACCCTAATTAGGTTTAGCAGCGTAATTAATGAGAGTTTGAATTTGGACCGTAGATGAGGTGGACTGGGGTTGACTCCCGCGTGTGTGTGTGGCCCAGATCACATCATTAAAACCTAATCTGTTTTTATTAATTTAATAAATCTCATTTAAGTTAATTAAGCTAGAAGAGATCCTGACCTTCCAATAGCGCGCGCAGTTAACCATTGACTCCCAACTTTGAATCTCAGCCATGGATTGTGCATACTTTCATTTATTTTAATTTTTATTTCATTTAATTTAATTTTATTTTATACAAATTATTTAAAATAGTAAAAAGCATTTAAAAATTATGAAAATTTTTGTCAAAGATTTCATTAATTTTTAAAACCCAAAAATATTTTTATTTTTATTTTTTTGCATAAGAAATTATTTTTAAATCATTTAAATGTTTATTTTTAGTTAGTTAATGAAAATTATTTTATTAAAAATGCATTTAGGTATTTAAAAATCACCAAAAAATTCACATTACATTTAGAAACATTATCCAACTCTCAAACCAAATTTCTTTTTTGTTCTTGATGCCTTTTGATCATTTTCATTGGAATTAAATTCATTTTAAGGCAATATTTTGTTTCAAACTTTGAAAAATTCATTCTGCCTAATCATTGAGAGTTGGATGATAATTCTTCTTGCATTGCATCCTCCATAACATGTAGTTTATAGGATAAAATTGGTTTGAATTGATCTTTCATTTTCATTTTGTTTTGCATTTTTCTTGTTGAGGTACCCCAAAACCCTAGTAATCTTAGGAAATTCATAACTTTCACTAGGTTAAGAGTTGGATCCCCTCCTTTGGGCAGTGAACTTGTATAGGTTTAGGGTATCTTTGCTCCCATTTTCAATTTTTTATCATGTCATTTGCTTCTGGTTTTGGATTTTTGCATTGCATGATGCATGTAACCCTAATTTGTGCCTTCCTTTGCATCCATTTCTAATTTGCTTGCATCCAATGACTTGCCATGACATTTTGTGCATCCACATGATTCATAATATATCTTAGGACATACTAGAATCATGTTTGATCATTGCATCTTTCATTTACCATGTTATATGTTCATTTCATTCCATAAACATTCATGAACTTCCATGGTTCAAAGCATGCTCCATCTGCATCCATATCCTTGTATGATCACTCTGATCTCTTTTCATGTGTTTGCATCATCTCTTAGCATCATTAACATCATGTTTATGCTTCTGACTTTGGTTTGCCTCATTACATTTCATCTCATTTGCATTGCATTTCATTTCTTGTGCTAACTTTTCAGGTGGTAAGTTGTTTTGAGAAGTGAATTTACCTTCACTTCTCACAATCTTTTCTCTTCTCTCTTGCATCTTTGCTGCATTTTATCTTGTGTATTGGAGTGAGCTTGCTCATTCATGTCTCCTCTTCACTTTCTTTCTTCAAGCAACTTGTCTTCTTAAGTGAAGCAAGTTGTCTTGCTTCTCGCTGCTTCTTGCTCATTTCATCTGCTTCCTTCCTGGTGGTTTCTCTGAAGATCTTCTTGCAAACCTCACTCACCCTAGGAATAACCAAGCATGATAACAATTAGGGCTTGATTAGTCCCCCATTTAGTTTTTACCTTTGTGTCATCTTTGTGTCTTCTCTTCTCATCTCATAATCAAGGACTAAACCTTAAAGGTTCTAAGGCTTTGTGATTAAGCTTATGCCTGCATCCTTCTATTAGGATGGAGTGTATAAATTTAATCCTAAGTGTTAAACCCTTAATGTGTTTAAATCCTTTAATCAATTCACCTAATAATCATCAAGACATCAAGCTTGTAACTTGGGCCTTGCATTAGCGTTCTAATTCTTCCTTAATTGGTTAAGAAGGACTAACCCTAGTGTTAATGGACAAGTCCCCCTCAAGTTGTCTTACAAATCATAAAACTCACTTCTTAATCTAACCATTAACTAAAATCCATTTAATAAAGGCTTTGTTTTGTCATGAGGTTAATCCCTAATCATGGATTAAGTTGAGGAGTCTTTCTCAGCTTAAATGCTCTCATCTATTATCCTTCTATTAGGATGGTGTAATGGGTCCATTAAATCCTTGATTATGGCTTAAACTCATTACCTAACACCAAACAGAAACAACAAAAACATCTAATTAATCACAAGTAGGTTAATGATCTTAATCCTACACCATGGTGATTAAGTGTGAGGTGCTTACTTCAAACTTAAGGTATTCTCATTACCCCTAATCAGAGGGAGGATGTGATGAGTTTACTAACCCATTGGTTTAGACTTAAGCTCATTAACTTATGACAAATTCAAAAAGCAATAAAAGACTAAAAACACAAAAAAAAAACAATAATCGTCTCCTCCGGGATTCTTTTCTCATCTTATTCACTCATAAACGAGAACTTGCTTCTTCCGTCTAATGCAAGACAGTTTGCACCTGAGCCAGACAGGTCATACACTTGGGCACAGACAAGTAAGCAGTTCACAAGTCAATTTATCTTTCAGTCTCTTTGAGTCGAACTACGGTGTTCTGACTTCCTCATTGCACGAGAGGATACGTAGGCATAACTTAACAGTTATCGAACAAAAGTCTCTGTATATTCCCCCTCCTCCAGTATTATTCTTTTAGCCTCATAGTCTTGAGCATTTCATTCTTGTTCTTACACTGACACTTCTCTTACACACTTCACACCTCTTTTACACTGACACTTGCTTTCTTTTCCAGCTTTGATACACATTTTAGCACTGACACTACCCCTTTTAAACACAAATATTTTAAGCGTGCATCCCGTCGAGTACGACGGACAATCTGGGTGCTAATACCTTCCCAGGTTGTAACCAACCCCCTTTCTCAGTCTCTCTAGTTCGCAACCGTCTTATCTATATCTTTCTAGGTTTATGCAGCATTACCTTTCCTTCGGGATAAAAATGCCTAGCTGGCGACTCTATTCATCCTTTCTCCTTTCGCCGACCGTTCGCGTCTGTACCCCTTCTGACCAGGTGTCTTTTGGTGGGAGCGACATCTTGGCGACTCTGCTGGGGACACTTATACTGTAACCAGGGCTTCTGGTTCTTTTTGTGGGTTCCTCCTAGCGCTTGTTTGATTTGTGTTTACTGGGGTGTTATGTGCTAATTGTGCTATATAGTTGCTTTATTTATTGCTTTATGTACAGCTTTATTTATTGCTTTCTTTATAGTTTTTCATATTTCATACTGTCATTATCATTGCTGGATCTGTTCTTCTGTCTTGGTGGGTGGGGTTTCATTGAGAGTATAAGGTCCTATACCTGGGACCTGAGTGACACCTAGGCTAGAGTGGTTCATGTTCTTTCCCATTCCATTTCGGTCTGGTGCGGGAATATGAAACACGGTTCAGATGTGGGTTTCTTCTTGAGAACTCTGTGCTACAGATTTCCTGTAGTGCTAGGGCTATCTGGGAAGCCTGCTAAGTCTGGATGACCTTTATTATGACCTTCAGAAACTGAGGTGAATTAGAGGAGGATCTTTTATGGTTATTGTAAACACTATACCTCTAGGTTAGAAGTGTTTACATTTCTCATAACTGATCCAAGTCTGAGGATCCTTGTTCTAGAACACCACCTGTGAGGGGGTTGGGCTGTTTACAGGTTTGCAGGTACCATTGGCCACATCATACCCTGATATTTGTTTTGTTTAAGAGTGCTTCATTTTGGACAGTTCTTGTGATTTAACCTTGGACATGTGACTCTTTATTTGAGTCCCCCACCTTGGTTACTGGATTTCTGAACCTCCATCTGGACTTCTTGAACATACATGGGCCTATATCAAGACAGATAAATCAGATCCAGCTTGATCACAAACCCTTTCATATCATTTGCATACATCATTATTGCATCATTTAACATTTGTTTATTTGTTTTTCAGGGTATCCACATTTACTTTGGCTTGGTTTTGACCCCTTCATCTGCATAGACCTTTGTTTCATCAGCTATCTGCTTCAGTTATCTTCCTCAGTTGTCTGCTTCAGTCATCTTCATCATCACCAGCATCAGCCCATCAGTGGCCCATCTCCAGTACCAGTCTTGATCTTCATCAGCACTTGTCTTCAGTTCTTCATCAGCAGTCATGGCACCCAGGAAGAGCAACATTTCATACCATTTCTTTGAGCCTGTGTTGACTGGCATCAGACAGGTCCAGTCTCTTATCACCCCTGACCATATCCCATTATTCAGAGAGCATTATGGAGGTATCCTAGATATGGTTATGGACCTGGACCCTTCTCAGAGGAGCATGATCCACACTTGCCTACAGTTTTATGACCCTCCTTTGAGATGCTTCACTTTCCCAGACTTTCAGCTAGGACCTCTGTTGGAGGAATTTTCATCATTGATTGGAGTGCCTGTCAGGGGTGGGATCCCTTTCAACCCAGAGATGACTTCTCCCAGCAATGGAGAAGTGGCAAAAGCACTGTATCTAGAGCCTACTTTGATTGAGCAGAACATAACAACAAAAGCTGGGATCCCTAGTTTACACTTGGATTTCTTGATTTCCTAGGCCATCCTGAAGGCCTCTTTGGGAGAATGGAGGGCAGTTTGTGCATTGCTAGCTCTCAGCATATATGGGGTCATACTATTTGCAGATGAGCCCAAATTTATCAGTAAGAATGCCATTCATCTTTTCCTTCTGAGGAACCCAGTACCCACATTGCTGGGAGATTTCTATTACTCCATTCATCAGAGGAATGAGAAACGAAGGGGGAAGTTGGTGAGATGCTGTGCTCCTATGTTTCACATCTGGCTGCTCAAACACTTGCCTAAGACAGATGCCTTCTTGAATCCTCACCAACAGAAGAATTGGGCTAAGAGACTTATTGCTTTGTCTTCAGATGATATCAGGTGGTGTACCCAGAGCACCAAAGGTAAAGACATCATCACTAGCTGTGGGCAATACCCAAATGTACCTTTGATAGGAGTAAAGGGTTGCATCAACTACAATCCTTTGCTGTTTAAAAGGCAACTGGGCTATGCTTTGATTCATCCCCCTAGGATGCAAGATTTAGCTGAGACCCTGTATTGTGAGATAAAGCCTAATCTAGCTGCAGTCAGACAAGCATCTTGGGCTTGGGACAACATCCAGACAAAAGGGATGGCTATTCTTGGAAGGTGCAATAATGTTGCCTCAGCTCAATACTATGACTGGTCTCATGCTAGGGCTCAGATTACTGGAATGCCCTTTACCATTGAAGATATACCTGGACCATCCACAACACAGCTAGCAGCCACTGTCAGCCTGGAAGAGTTTGAGAAGCTGAAGGAAAGGAATGAAAATCTGTCTCAAGCTCTGAAGAAGACTCTGTGGGAAAGGAGTGATGGTCGTCTGGACATTGAGAGGTTGGAGAAGCTTAAGGTGGAGCATCTGGCCAAGATTGAGAAAGCAGAAGACTACATCAAGAAAGTCAGAGCTAGGGAGCAAATATTGAAGAATGCCTGCAAAGAGGCCAAGTTTCAGAAGACTAGGACTGATCTCTATTTACAAGAAAGTCAGGCTAGGTGGGTCAGGATCACTGAAGCCCGGACACAGGAAGATAAGAGAACTCAGGCCAGGATTGAATAGTTAGAGGCCAATGAAAAGAAGCAACAGGAAGTTTTGCTGGCAGCCCAGAAAGAGATTTCAGAGTTGAAGCTCAGGGCTGGTTTGAAGAGGTCAAAAGACCAGGACAGGCACAAGAAGCTGACCACTGCATTTCCACCAGAAACCTCCTCATCAGAAACATTACAGAGCATCCAGCTGGCCCAGTGACTGAGGCACTTCTAAAGGAGGTTAAGGAGGATGAGTTTGGACTAGATGTCTGACCTTTTGATTGTTGTTGTTTTCATTTGATGTACTTTTCATTTTGTGTTGTATTTTGACCCTTTAAGGGCATATGTTGTAAAAACAAACTATGTATGGTTCACCAGGTGCAATATATTTTAGTTTGTTTCAATTGTGGGGTTTCTTTTTCTCAACAACATCAAAGCATCTTCCTCGGGGTCTGGAAAGGTCAAAACCAAGAACCAAGCCGGATACCTTGGAAAACAAATAAGCATACTGCATTGCATACTAACTTTTGTTTTGTTTTGTAGGTTTTTGTTATTGGTTTGTTTGTTACTAACTCTGTTGTGGTTCAGGAATTATTGCTCGCCGCCGGGTGTTCCCTCTCAACTGTCCGCACCGGTATCCTACTCGCAACAACCTTCCTAGTATCCAAATGGACCAAGTACAGCAGGACCTGACAGAGGTCAGAACTCAAATGGCTAACGAAAGAGTGGAGATGAGGAACCAAATGGCTCAATTCATGACTGTAATGACTAACTTGGCCCAAAGTCAGGAGAGATTAAGGGCATTGGTAGAAATACAAAACCCCGAGGAACCTCATCCCGGGACTGGAGGGACAAGTAATAATGAGGGAGGTCAGCCTCATGTTAACCCACCAGTATTTGGACCTCATCTAGATCCGGAAGTCAACAATCCAAGGAATGTACCGGGCAACACTGCTGCAGGCAGGATCTTGCAAGAAGATCCTCAAGAGGAGCAGTTTACTGTAATGGGAGCTGGGGATGAAGTCTATGATAGGAGGTTTGATGAAATTGCTGAGAAGTTGAGATCTTTGGAGTCTCAAAATTCCTTAGGCTTTGATGTAATGGATATGGGGTTAGTGGATGAGGTAAGGATTCCCCACAAGTTTAAACCCCCGTGCTTCAAGAAGTACAATGGAACTTCCTGCCCACGAACTCACCTACAGTCCTTTCTGGGGAGACTTAAAGCTTACACTATGGATGAGAAGCTGTGGATGTTCTACTTTGAAGATAGCTTGACTGGAGCTTCAAGAGAGTGGTATTCACACTTGACCAGAGCTACAATCAGATGCTGGAAGGACCTAGCTGAAGCCTTCATCAGGCAGTACCAATACAATCTGGACATGGCCCCTAACAGGACCCTTCTGATGGGAATGTCTCAATCCTCCAGAGAAAGCTTCAGGGAATATGCTCAAAGGTGGAGACAGCTTGCTGCTGTCCAACCACCCATGTCGGAAAGAGAAATGGCCGACATGTTCATGAATACCCTGCAAGGAACATATATTGATAGGCTAGCTTCCTTTTCTTCCACCAGTTTCGCTGACGTAGTTATAGCCGGGGAAATGGATTGAAAGCCTTTTGAAGATGGGTAAGATTTCCGATAACGGTGCAAGTTCGTCCAGTAATCCCAGGAAGCCTTTTGTGGGACCTAGAAGAACCGGTGAGACAAATGCCATTCATGCCAGCAGGGGCAGACCTCAATATGTTCATAGATCAGTGCCAGCTGTCACTATTCCAGCTCCGATTCCTCAGCAACCAACATATCAACCACAACAACAACCACATTATCAACAGCAAGTTCAGTATCCGCCACAGAGAAACTACAACAGCAGCAGCAGCAATCAACAACAAAGACCTTTTCAGCAAAGACCATCACAGGCAAATAGGGTGATTGACCCTATCCCTATGCCTTATGCTGCCTTATTGCCACAACTCCTGAAACTCAACTTGGTTGAATTAAGGACATTGGCACCACTGGATCCCTCCAATCTTCCAAGAAATTATGATGTCAACGCCAGATGTGCTTTCCATTCCAATGCACCTAGCCACAATACTGAGAAATGCAGGGCTTTACAAATGAAAGTCCAAGATTTGGTGGATTCTAAAGCCCTCAACTTTGCACCCCCTCCAAATGTCAACAAGAATCCTATGCCTAACCATGGTGGGCCAAGGATTAATGCTGTTGAGGAGGGCAAGCACTCTACTTTGATCACTAGTGTTGCACAGATTCGAACACCTCTGGTTGAAATTAAAGCTCAGCTTCTAGAGTGCCAGATGTTCCCCGGGTGTGAGCTCGGTTGTGGGTATTGCAACATTGCAGTCAATGGGTGTGATAACTTAAGAAGCGGCATAGATGGTCTTATCAAAGATGGCATACTTCAGATCTCAACAACGGCGCCTACAAATTCAGCAATTCCTTTGACAACAATTCTTGATTCTCCTACAACTGCAGCAACAATCATTCCGATCGATTCATCAATATCATCAACAATGGCTCCGTCCATCACTTCAACAAATCAAATGTCAACAACCCTTTCTTCTACAACATCAGCATCCATTTATTCAGCAGAATCTTCTACAACGCCAACAGAAATTAATGAAGATATCTCAGCAGTCACCATTTACTATGATCCATCAAATGTTCCTCCAAACAACAGCTTTCAACAACAAACAGTGGCACTTCCTGCCAGGTCACTAGTCACAATTTACTACAATCCGCACACCATTTCAGTACCCTCCTCTGCTGCAGTCAGTCCAGTTACTATCACGGTTCCTGGACCAGTTCCGTATGAAAGCAGTAATGCCATACCTTGGCATTATGGCTCTGATCTCTACTGCAACGGGGAGAAAATCACTTTAGATTCTTCAACCTCTTCTCCACAAATTGATAATGTTGGGGGAGGCGGAGGCTTTACCAGAAGCGGACGCCTTTTTGCCTCACAAACTCAGAAACCTAGTGCCAAAGCAGAAGCTGCTGCCAAAGCAAAGGGAAAAAGTGTGGTATCTGAAGAGCCAACTGCCAAAGAAACTCAGAAGACATCTTTTGAACAAGATGTAGACAAGTTTATGAGAATCATAAAGAGAAGTGATTACAAGGTGGTGGATCAGCTTCACCAAACTCCCTCAAAGATCTCCATATTATCCCTGTTGATGTGTTCTGAAGCTCACAGGAATGCATTACTAAAAGTCCAGCACGCAGCATACGTGCCAGAGGAGATCACTGTTAATCAGCTAGAAACTGTGGTAGCAAATGTCAACACCAGTCATGGACTGGGTTTTACCAATGCTGACTTAACAACTGAGGGACGTAACCACAACAATGCTTTACACATCACTCTAGAGTGCAAGGGTGCTGTTCTGTCTCATGTACTGGTGGACACTGGGTCATCACTCAATGTCCTACCAAAGAAAGCCTTAGTGAAGCTGGAGTATGATGGCTTGGCATTGCGTCCAAGTAATTTGGTGGTGAGAGCATTCGATGGCTCTAAAAGATCAGTGCTTGGGGAGATTGATCTGCCTGTGATGATTGGCCTGCAAACTTTTAAAATTACCTTCTATGTGATGGACATTCAGCCGGCCTACAGTTGTTTTTTGGGTAGACCTTGGATCCATGCCGCTGGCGCTGTTACGTCTACCCTTCACCAGAAGCTGAAATTCGAGTGGGAAGGCCAGATCATCACCATTTGTGGGGAAGAAGACATCTTTGTTAGCCATCTGGCTACATATAAGTACATAGAAATGGATGGAGAAATCCATGAAACTATGAGCCAGGGGTTTGAGGCCCTGAACATCAATGAAGCATCTGCTGTACTGGGAACCTCCATGACGTCTTATCAGCAAGCCAGGAAGGTTGTTGAAGAGGGTACTGCCCAAGACTGGGGCAAGCTGCTGCCCGTGGAAAAGAAGGAAGACAGATTTGGGTTGGGTTACAAACCAACTCAACAAGATCAATCAGAGGCTGCCAAGAAGCCCAATTTTGTCAGCGAGGGAATGCTCACCCCGGATGCAGTAAACAACTTGGAAGACGAGGAAGAAAGCGACCGCAACCTGGAGAGCTGGATACGTCCAAGGATCCCGGGGAGCCAAGTCCTTAACTGGTCTTCCCAGGAAATTATAAGGGTTACTCCTGCAGAGTAATTATTATTTCCTGTATTTTTAAGCATGCATCAAGTCTTGCATCTTGCCCAAGATGTCAAGACTCATTTTGTAATCGGGCCATCTTGTAATTTTGTGCAAACAGATCAATCAATGAATATCAGACATCTTTTGCAAATGAGTCTTTTTCTCTTTTCGCTCACTGTTTTTCCATTTTTCTTTTTGTACAAAAATAAAATGGCAATGTTTTCCAAAATGATAACTTCATTTCACTTTTTCTAAACGAAGATTAAAATTGATCACTAAAATAAACAATCTAAACCCTTGCAGAGAGTTCCTTTCAGACTGCACCGACAACAACACTGCTATAACTTCATATGACTTTGACAATCCAATCAATCAAGCTGATGAAGGGGTTGAAGAAGACTATGAGATACCTGAAGAGTTAGCCAGGTTGTTAAGACAAGAGGAGAAGGTTATCACTCCTCATCAGGAGGAGGTCGAAACGGTTAATCTTGGTACAGAAGAGGATGTAAAAGAAGTTAAGATCGGGGCCTGCTTGCAAGATTCAGTGAAAGAGCAACTGATTGACATGCTTCGGGAGTATGCGGATGTTTTTGCTTGGTCTTATCAGGATATGCCAGGGTTGGACACTGATATTGTCATGCACAAGCTGCCTTTAAAAGAAGACTGCCCGCCGGTAAAACAGAAACTGCGCCGTACTCGCCCAGATATGGCAATGAAGATAAAGGAAGAGGTGCAAAAACAATGGGACGCCGGATTCCTTGTTGTGACCAGCTACCCGCCGTGGGTTGCTAATATTGTACTTATTCCTAAGAAAGACGGCAAGGTGAGGATATGTGTGGATTACCGGGATCTGAACAGAGCCAGCCCTAAAGATGACTTCCCTTTACCTCACATTGATGTATTGGTTGATAATATGGCTCAGTTCTCGGTATTCTCCTTCATGGACGGATTTTCAGGATACAACCAAATCAAGATGTCACCTGAAGACATGGAGAAGACAACTTTCATCACACCCTGGGGCACATTCTGTTACAAGGTGATGCCATTCGGACTGAAGAATGCTGGTGCAACTTATCAACGGGCTATGGTAACATTATTCCATGACATGATCCATAAAGAAATCGAATGTTATGTGGATGACATGATTGCCAAGTCCCTCACAGAAGAAGACCACCTGGTGAATCTATTGAAGTTATTCAAGCGTCTCAGGAAGTACCAATTGAAGTTAAACCCCAACAAATGCACATTCGGGGTGCGATCCGGTAAGCAGCTGGGATTTATTGTAATTGAAAAAGGGATTGAAGTTGACCCTGATAAAGTCAAAGCCATTCAAGAAATGCCTGCACCAAGGACGAAAAAAGAAGTATGGGGTTTCTTAGGTAGATTGAACTACATTTCACGGTTCATATCTCACCTTACAGCAACTTGTGAACCTTTGTTCAAGCTGTTAAGAAAAGAACAAACGGTCAGGTGGAACGAAGACTGCCAGAGGGCTTTTGACAAAATCAAGAAGTACTTGCAAGAGCCTCCAATCTTGATGCCTCCAGTTGAAGGAAGACCTCTAATCATGTACTTGACGGTATTAGAGGAGTCAATGGGGTGTGTGTTGGGCCAGCATGACGAGTCTGGTCGAAAAGAGTATGCAATATACTACCTAAGCAAAAAGTTTACCGACTGTGAACAACGTTATTCACTGCTCGAGAAAACTTGTTGTGCTTTAGCGTGGGTTGCTCGCCGACTAAGGCAATATATGTTGACCCACACTACCTTGTTGATTTCAAAGATGGATCCAGTTAAGTACATTTTTGAGAAGCCAGCACTTACCGGACGGGTTGCAAGATGGCAAATCATCCTCACAGAATATGATATTCAATACACATCTCAAAAAGCCATCAAAGGCAGTGTATTGTCCGATTATCTTGCTGAGCAACCCATTGATGATTACCAGCCTATGAGGTTTGACTTCCCGGATGAAGACATCATGTTCATAAAAGCAAAAGACCATGAGGAGCCTGTTCACATTGAAGGGCCTGACCCAGGAGAAGAATGGACTATGATGTTTGACGGGGCTGTTAATATGAATGGTCGTGGTGTTGGTGCAGTACTCATTACACCTAAAGGAGTTCACATGCCTTTCTCGGCAAAGCTCACTTTTAACTGCACTAACAACGAAGCTGAATACGAAGCTTGTATTATGGGTCTTGAGGAAGCCATTGACCTCAGGATCAAGACTTTGACTTTATTCGGAGATTCAGCTCTGGTAATTAATCAAACCAACGGCAAATGGTACACCCACCAAGATCACCTGATACCTTACCGGGATTATACGAAAAGGTTATTGACTTTCTTCACAACGGTCAAGCTTGAGTATATCCCGTGAGACGAGAATCAGTTTGCAGATGCTCTGGCTACCATCTCATCCATGATCAAAGTTCAAGCTGCCAACTTTGTACCTCGAATTTCAGTATCCAGACTTGACAGACCAGCATACATGTTCTCAGCAGATATTGTTAAGGATGATAAGCCTTGGTTCCATGACATTAAGTGCTTCTTGGAGGATCAGACATACCCACCTGGGGCATCTTCCAATGATAAGAAGACGTTAAGGAGGCTAGCTGGTAGTTTCTTCCTGAATACTGATGGTTCCCTTTACAAGAGAAACTTTGATATGGTACTCCTCAGATGCGTTGATAGGGCAGAAGCGGACTTGTTGATGCACTAGGTGCATGAAGGATCTTTTGGTACCCATGTTGGAGGGCATGCAATGGCTAAAAAGTTGCTAAGATCAGGCTATTACTGGATCACGATGGATGCAGACTGTTGTGCTTATGCCAGAAAATGTCATAAATGCCAGATGTATGCGGATAAAGTGCATGTGCCTCCGAATCCTTTGAATGTGATGTCTTCACCCTGGCCCTTTGCCATGTGGGGCATTGATATGATTGGCAAGATTGAACCGACTGCTTCGAATGGCCACAGATTCATCCTGGTAGCCATTGACTATTTTACCAAGTGGGTTGAAGCGGCCTCTTATGCAAACGTTACTAGACAAGTGGTATCCCAATTTCTGAAGAGAGTCATCATCTGTCGGTATGGAGTGCCCGAGCGAATTATTACTGATAATGGTTCTAACTTAAACAACAAAATGATGGCAGAACTGTGCTGGGCCTTCAAGATTCAACACCACAATTCTTCTCCTTACAGACCAAAGATGAATGGCGCTGTAGAGGCAGCTAACAAGAATATCAAGAAGATTGTGCAGAAGATGGTAGTTACCTACAAAGACTGGCATGAAATGCTACCATTTGCCTTGCATGGGTACCATACGTCAATCAGAACATCCACTGGGGCAACACCGTATCAGCTTGTTTATGGTATGGAGGCAGTCCTACCTGTTGAAGTTGAATTACCCTCCTTGCGGGTACTAATGGATGTTAAACTGAATGAAGCAGAATGGGTCCGATCCCGGTACGAACAACTGAGTCTGATTGAAGAGAAGAGGTTAGCTGCAATCTGTCATGGGCAGTTATATCAGAAAAGAGTGAAGAAAGCCTTCGATCAGAAAGTCAGGCTCCGAGAGTACCAAGTAGGAGATCTTGTGCTGAAAAGACTCCTCCCTCCTCATACAGACCACAGGGGCAAGTGGACTCCAAACTATTAAGGGCCATTCGTAGTAAAGAAAGTTTTCTCCGGTGGAGCACTGATGCTCAGTACTATGGATGGTGAAGACTTCCTGTCCCATGTGAATTCAGATGCAGTTAAAAAATACTTCGCATGAAAATGACCCGTTGGACATAAAAACAGAATGTAAGTCCAGGCAAAAATAGGGCATCCCGGCGAGTCAAAAACAGAATAAAAGACTCGGGCAAAAATAAGGGAAAATAAATAAAAAAATGTACACCCGCTGAGTCGAAAAGCCGCATTGGACGACTCAGGCAAAAAAAAGGGTATCCCGATGGATTGAAAACCCGAAAGGGCGATCCATGCAAAATAAGGGAATAAGCGAATAACTGCATTCTGAATTCGTTTGTATCGCTTACAACTTGGTAAGCTTCGAAAGGTTTGAGCGTCGGTCAGAATCAGCTTCCTTCAAAAGCAAGATAAAAAGAACGTCAAAAGTCATACGATTCATAGCGAAAGGGAAGCTCCTTGAAGCGTCATCAACATTGTCGCTGTCTTTGTGTTTCTCAATTTGTAACGATCTCCTCATTTCAGGGGATCTGTTTCTTTGACTGTATCTTGCCAATTAAGGGCACATGAATTAATAAGACCAGATTTTCAGTCACGTCTCGTCTCGTACATTTCATTTTCGTTTGCAAAAATGTCCGATGTCTTTAAGATATTGATTCGCATAAATACAGATGTTTCCTTTCTAAAGGATGCGTGCTTACAGGAAATATACTTACTCCCGGGAGTGTCTAAACTCCTATGATGGAATCCAGTAAGGGATACCTAGGGATACTTGTACGTTTCTTTGTCTTTACAGGATTGCAGGTGTTCAGAACACAACATGGGGCATGAAGGCTTCTCCCCAGCAAGCTGTCTAATCATTATCTGCTCAGTCTGTCTCCCGATTAGCACCGGAGGTGCCTTTTCCCCAGCTGAGTTGCCAGTCATCATTCCTCCTCAGCCAAAAGCAAAAGACCGGGAAACCACAGAGTTTCAGCTTCTATCCAGAAGAGCAACGCCTGAAGAATCTCACAACAGAGTGACGAAAGCTTCTATAAACCCCAGCTGGGTCCCTCATTACCGAGAAAGATCTATCAGTGATCTATTTCCCCAAAGCGGAGTCATATATGTCAGATCTACCAATGATCTTATCCCCAGCTGGGAGATCCACTTCAAGCAGATCAGCCAGAGATCTCCACAGCGACGGGATCCGAATCCCGGATCGGTATCTTTGCATAATCATAGCATTAGCATCACATTTTCCCCACAGAGCGTAGCATTCCGTCTAATACGGAGCATTACGGCAAAAATCAAACATATTGCATAATCACAAGCCATGAGTCGAACTGAACACTTGTAAATACTCACAATCCATCAACAATATACGGAATATTACCCCAATCCCTCACCAGAGAGCCAAAACATTTCCCTTATAGATACACACTCCTTTTGGCACTCGTCCGTGTCATCACTCCCCAGTAAAGTCGCCCGAGCTTTTCTTTACAAACATCCACTTATATATCACAGATGATCTCGACACCCGTCCGTGTCATATCCCCAACAGAAAGCCAAAGCGTCCCCTTTGCACTCACAGATACATATATATACAATTCCTTGACACCCGGCCGTGTCACCTTCCCCAACATAGTTACCTAAGCATTTGGGAGCCATATACTTGTTTATAATACACTTTTTTCCGACACCTGTCCGCATCGCACTCTTCCCAGCAAGTTGAGCACTCGTCCGTGTCTCACTCATACCTTTTATTCATACAGATACTCGTCCATATATACCACTTAAATCCCCTCAGAATCAACACTCGTCCGTGTTCTTTGTTAACTAGTTGGTACTCGTCTGTATCATCATCTCTGAACATGCGTCAATCGTTTGTTTCTACCGATACTCGTCCGTATCATAGTATTAAGGATGCTCGTCCGCATCTTTAATCTATACACCGTGTCAAACACTTATGTCTTCTTAAATTTAGACACTCGTCTGTGTCTACTATTCCCCAGAAGAGTCCCAGCAAATCCCATTAAATTATTTCCTTTCTATCTGACATTCGTCCTATGTCATGATACCTTTCGGCAGCCGTACCCTGCCAGGTGATCGTCCTTCACCTTTTCGATGATCGTCCTTCATCACCCCAGTGGAGTCTCTATTCATTAGGACCCCTTTCTATCCGACATTCGTCCTATGTCGTGACTTTTTTAGCAGCCGTCCCCTGCTAGGTGATCGTCCTTCACCTCCTGATGATCGTCCTTCATCATTTTATCCGATGGCCATCCCCATCGTTGATCTTGTTGTCTGACATTCGTCCTATGTCATGATACCCTGAGAGCATCCGTACCCTGCTAGATGATCGTCCTTCACCTCTTGATGATCGTCCTTCATCATGCTTATCCGATGGCCGTCCCCATCGTTGACCCTTTTATCCGACATTCGTCCTATGTCGCGATACTTTCGGCAGCCGTAACCTTCCAGGTGATCGTCCTTCACCTTAGATGACTGTCCCTCATCTTATCCCAAACAAAGCAGCCGTCCCCTGCTAGATGAGCGTCCTTCACCTTTGATGACCGTCCCTCATCATTTATTCCATTCATACCTTGAACCTGATGGTCGTCCCCATCATCTACCTATAATCCCCAGAGAGTCTTATATCTTTATTTGATGGCCATCCCCATCATAATCTCTTATATCCCCAGCTTGTCGGCCATCCCCGTCATTGTTTCATCCCCAGCAGTCGTCCTCTGCTTGAAGGTCGCCCTCCGTCGCTCGCACTTTATAATTTTATACTTTATTTTCCTTTACAATCTATATCCCTTTTCTTCTGTGAGTGCAAATTTTGGACTGTCTTTGGTATTCAACCACAAGTTATCTTGTTTGTCTGTTAAGCCCGTCGCTTACATCCTGTACAGCTAACTCATGTTTGAATAGGGGCAGCTGTAAACACCCCAAATTTTCCCTCACCCATTCACACCATGGCTTGTGATCTTTTCATATGCATAAGTTCAATCATAGCATCTCATACCACATTTTTGCTTCACTGCATTATTCCTAAGTCATCTGCATCTAGGGTTTGTGATTTGAGCCATCCAAGAGCCATTTGAGCCACTCCAAAAGTCTACAATCACCTCAAAGGGGTCCATGTATGTTCAAGCATCATATTATATCCCCACAAAGTCAAGAAAGTCAGAGAATCACAAGAACTGAGAAGGGCATGGAAGCAGAGCCAGGTTTAACTGCACAGGTGACCTGAAATTAGGGTTTTGGTTTCAGAGGCCATAACTCCAAATTTTTTGATCATTTTTGTTTCTATTGGTCTCTATATGTTATAAGGATCATTCATATCAATTTTCATGAAGAAATTCAATGGGGAAGGCATCTAATCAAGAGTTGACTTCTTGGGCAAGTCAGTGCAAAATCAGGGCATCTGAGGCCCCCAATGACCCAACCAAAGGGTTTTCTTCATCATTTTGAATGTATATGATCTTTATTTGATCATGGAAGATGTTAGAAGTTCACAAAATTGAAGAATTTCAAGCCATTTGCAAAATTGCCTTTTGGGAAAGTGACTTGTAATGGAAACTTGCCATTTTGGGAAAGTTTTTCAACCTCCTCAAATTGATTCAAAAATGCTTCAAATGAGAAAACTTTGGTCATGAAAGTTGTAGAATGGATCATTCCCTTTTCAAATAGTACAAGAACTCATTCTAATTCATTTTGGATCAAAAGTTATGGCCTTGCAAAGTTGGATAAAATCATTGAAATTTCACTTTTGCACAAAATGGAAAACTTGCAAATCCTCATGACAATCCTTTATGGGACTTCAATATGACCTCTAATTATCATAAAAACACAATGCATGACCTAAAATTCAGTTTGGCCCAAGGAATTTCCCATTTCTATGCCTTAAGTTTCAAGTAACCATAAGCCATTCTTCATAAAAGTGCAAAGAGGGATTTCTTGCAAAATGATTCTCAAAGGATTGTATGATCTCTAGTTGGTTTCAAAACATTACCATGACCTCATGAGGCATCTCACACCAAAAATTCAGAAAGACTTATCACATGTTCATGGCCAAAAATCATGAAATGTAACAAGTTGCCATATTGCAAAAACACTTCAAACTTGTGATCCAATGCACCCAGCTGTCTTCTCTTGATCCTAAGGCCTTCCTTGACTCAAGCTGAGGCAGGACAAGCCCTAAGATTGCCTCTGACCCGAGCCATGCTTAGAGTACACAAAATCTTGACTTTCTTGCATTTTTCCCATACCAATCCCACAGTGCCACCACCAACTCTCTACCCAATCAGAGTCAAATATGTGGCCATCAAGCAACCCTAAACACACCACACACAAGCAAGAAGCTCCCACATTGCAGCATACACAAAAAACTGTCAAAACCTTTCCCTCTTCGAATCACTCAACACACCCATCAAACCTCAATTCTTTCTTCACCAATGAACCACACACTCTCCATAGAACAAAAGCCCACCATCAAAACAACCTGAAACCCCCTATAGCATAACTGTGAAACCTGCCATATCAGAACACAAGCTCACAAATCACCACCAACAAGAGGTTTGAAGCATCCCATTGAGCTCAGGAGGTTCAGGGGAGACATTTTGCATAAGAGAAGAGTCAGGAAACTCATAACCATAGTTCTTCACCTCAGGTAGCTTCGAATTTCAAACTTTTCAGAGCTTGCTTTTTTTGTTACAAAATGAAAATACACATCATGGGGATCACTCTGATGCTTTTAGTTTTAAAAATGGTGTGAAAATGAACATTTTGTGCCTCTCTGAAATTTTGCCCGTGAATATGTTTGGTTTCGATTCTCTTTGTTCATGGTTGATAAATGGTTTTTGATGATGGATTTGGGTTTAGTTTGGATAGGAGAACGTTTCTGGGCAGTTAATTTAGGTTGGGGTGGTCTGTAGAGGAAGCTAGGTTTTTGGTTTCGCCGGAGAAGACGACCGGAACGCTGTTCCGGCCGTCTGAATTTGATTAAACCCTAATTAGGTTTAGCAGCGTAATTAATGAGAGTTTGAATTTGGACCGTAGATGAGGTGGACTGGGGTTGACTCCCGCGTGTGTGTGTGGCCCAGATCACATCATTAAAACCTAATCTGTTTTTATTAATTTAATAAATCTCATTTATGTTAATTAAGCCAGAAGAGATCCTGACCTTCCAATAGCGCGCGCAGTCAACCATTGACTCCCAACTTTGAATCTCAGCCATGGATTGTGCATACTTTCATTTATTTTAATTTTTATTTCATTTAATTTGATTTGATTTTATACGAATTATTTAAAATAGTAAAAAGCATTTAAAAATTATGAAAATTTTTGTCAAAGATTTCATTAATTTTTAAAACCCAAAAATATTTTTATTTTTATTTTTTTGCATAAAAAATTATTTTTAAATCATTTAAATGTTTATTTTTAGTTAGTTAATGAAAAGTAATTAATTAAAAATGCATTTAGGTATTTAAAAATCACCAAAAAATTCACATTACATTTAGAAACATTTAGAAACATTATCCAACTCTCAAACCAAATTTATTTTTTGTTCTTGATGCCTTTTGATCATTTTCATTGGAATTAAATTCATTTTAAGGCAATATTTTGTTTCAAACTTTGAAAAATTCATTCTGCCTAACAATTGAGAGTTGGATGATAATTCTTCTTGCATTGCATCCTCCATAACATGTAGTTTATAGGATAAAATTGGTTTGAATTGATCTTTCATTTTCATTTTGTTTTGCATTTTTCTTGTTGAGGTACCCCAAAACCCTAGTAATCTTAGGAAATTCATAACTTTCACTAGGTTAAGAGTTGGATCCCCTCCTTTGGGCAGTGAACTTGTATAGGTTTAGGGTATCCTTGCTCCCATTTTCAATTTTTTATCATGTCATTTGCTTCTGGTTTTGGATTTTTGCATTGCATGATGCATGTAACCCTAATTTGTGCCTTCCTTTGCATCCATTTCTCATTTGCTTGCATCCAATGACTTGCCATGACATTTTGTGCATCCACATGATTCATAATACATCTTAGGACATACTAGAATCATGTTTGATCATTTCATATTTCATTTTCCATGTTATATGTTCATTTCATTCCATAAACATTCATGAACTTCCATGGTTCAAAGCATGCTCCATCTGCATCCATATCCTTGTATGATCACTCTCATCTCTTGTCATGTGTTTGCATCATCTCTTAGAATCATTAACATCATGTTTATGCTTCTGACTTTGGTTTGCATCATGACATTTCATCTCATTTGCATTGCATTTCATTTCTTGTGCTAAATTTTCAGGTGGTAAGTTGTTTTGAGAAGTGAATTTGCCTTCACTTCTCACAATCTCTTCTCATCTCTCTTGCATCTGTCCTGCATTTTATCTTGTGTATTGGAGTGAGCTTGCTCATTCATGTCTCCTCTTCACTTTCTTTCTTCAAGCAACTTGTCTTCTTAAGTGAAGCAAGTTGTCTTGCTTCTCTCTGCTTCTTGCTCCTTTCATCTGCTTCCTTCCTGGTGGTTTCTCTGAAGATCTTCTTGCAAACCTCACTCACCCTAGGAATAACCAAGCATGATAAAAATTAGGGCTTGATTAGTCCCCCATTTAGTTTTTACCTTTGTGTCATCTTTGTGTCTTCTCTTCTCATCTCATAATCAAGGACTAAACCTTAAAGGTTCTAAGGCTTTGTGATTAAGCTTATGCCTGCATCCTTCTATTAGGATGGAGTGTATAACTTTAATCCTAAGTGTTAAACCCTTAATGTGTTTAAATCCTTTAATCAATTCACCTAATAATCATCAAGACATCAAGCTTGTAACTTGGGCCTTGCATTAGGGTTCTAATTCTTCCTTAATTGGTTAAGAAGGACTAACCCTAGTGTTAATGGACAAGTCCCCCTCAAGTTGTCTTACAAATCATAAAACTCACTTCTTAATCTAACCATTAACTAAAATCCATTTAATAAAGGCTTTGTTTTGTCATGAGGTTAATCCCTAATCATGGATTAAGTTGAGGAGTCTTTCTCAGCTTAAATGCTCTCATCTATTATCCTTCTATTAGGATGGTGTAATGGGTCCATTAAATCCTTGATTATGGCTTAAACTCATTACCTAACACCAAACAGAAACAACAAAAACATCTAATTAATCACAAGTAGGTTAATGATCTTAATCCTACACCATGGTGATTAAGTGTGAGGTGCTTACTTCAAACTTAAGGTATTCTCATTACCGCTAATCAGAGGGAGGATGTGATGAGTTTACTAACCCATTGGTTTAGACTTAAGCTCATTAACTTATGACAAATTCAAAAAGCAATAAAAGACTGAAAACACAAAAAAACAAACAATAATCGTCTCCTCCGGGATTCTTTTCTCATCTTATTCACTCATAAACGAGAACTTGCTTCTTCCGTCTAATGCAAGACAGTTTGCACCTGAGCCAGACAGGTCATACACTTGAGCACAGACAAGTAAGCAGTTCACAAGTCAATTTATCTTTCAGTCTCTTTGAGTTGAACTACGGTGTTCTGACTTCCTTATTGCACGAGAGGATACGTAGGCATAACTTAACAGTTATCGAACAAAAGTCTCTGTATATTCCCCCTCCTCCAGTATTATTATTTTAGCCTCATAGTCTTGAGCATTTCATTCTTGTTCTTACATTGACACTTCTCTTACACACTTCACACCTCTTTTACACTGACACTTGCTTTCTTTTCCAGCTTTGATACACATTTTAGCACTGACACTACCCCTTTTAATCACAAATCTTTTAAGCGTGGATCCCGTCGAGTACGACGGACAATCTGGGTGCTAATACCTTCCCAGGTTGTAACCAACCCCCTTTCTCAGTCTCTCTGGTTCGCAACCGTCTTATCCATATCTTTCTAGGTTTATGCAGCATTACCTTTCCTTCGGGATAAAAATGCCTAGCTGGCGACTCTATTCATCCTTTCTTCTTTCGCCGACCGTTCGCGTCTGTACCCCTTCTGACCAGTTGTCTTTTGGTGGGAGCGATAGTGGTTTTGCTTTTTGTAGGTTGATGCAACATGGACTATGCAAGGAAAAGCTTGAAGATGCTTAAAGATAAATAAAAACTAACACTTTCACACTAACACTTGTAGTTTATTAAATCCCTGTAAACTTGTAAATGACACAAACTAGGATTTAAATTCTTTTCTTGTAGTAATCTTTGAAGACAACTTGGAATGAATTGGTATTTGAAAATTATGGACATGAATTCAAAATGAAATTAGACATGAAATGCCAATTATTTAAATTTGGAAATGTGAAATAGAACTTAAATTTGAATGAAGTTAGAAATACTTTGGAAAATTGAGTTTAGAGTCTCGAATAAAAATGAAATTCTTTGTCATGGATTATGTAATATATGATCATGATTTGAAAAATGTTTGGATGAATGAATTGCCATGAAATGGCAAATTGGAAATGATATGGTAATTTTGACATGAGTCCTCCATTAGGAAAGAACTTGAAATTAACTAAATAGAAGTTTAGAAATTGGAATTAGAATTGGAATAACATGAAAAAGAAAAATAAAAAATCTTGGAATTAAAATTTAAAATGAATAGAAAAAATAAAAATTGAAAATTGGAATTAAGTTAGAAGTAGAATCTGAAAAAAAAAATTAAAAATAAAATTAGAAATTGAAATTAAATTAGAAATAGAAACTAAAAAGTGAATTAAAAATAGAAGTTAAAAAATAAAATATAAAAAAAATTTAGAAATAAAACTTTGAAAATTGGAAATAGAAATAAAATTACATTCAAAAATAAAACTTTGAAAATTGGAAATAAAATTACATTTTTTTTAGCAAAAACTTTGAAAATAAATGAAAATAGAATTTAAGTTTAAAAATTTAGGAATGAATTACAAGTTTGAAGTAGAATTTGAAATAAATTTTTTAATTTAAGAACTTAAAAAAAATGAATAGAAATACAAAATTATGTTTAGAAATAAAAATTTGAAAATTAGTTAAAATAAATTAGAAGTAGTTTAAATTTGCAACTAGACCGATGATTCAAAGTAAAACCTAATCGTATGATTCTTGGGAACAAAATTCCGAAAACTGTTGTAAATAAAAAAAAAAGCTCTATAACACACCTAGTATGCATGATGTGAAAAGTTAGGGGTAAAATTTGGGGTGTGACACACCTAATAAAGGTTAACTTTCTCGTACGACACGAGACTTCGCAGTGGGTTACTTATGCACGTTCTATCTCGGGGCGAGGTGTAAGTTATCTACCATAATGAACAAGTCTTTGTACGGGAAGGTTCACAAACAATAAACAAAAACACTTCTCCAAAAGACAAAACAACAAAGAAGAATCTTATTTTCCTTCGGGAATTTCATTTCTCACCTCACTCACTCTTAACGCAAACTTGCGACGACTTGTCTCGCATGCAAGACGGTAAACACACTCGTTCAAGGCGAGCCTGCAATACCTGAGCATAGACATACACAGTTCCAGCGCATAAAAAATACAAACAAAGTTTTCACCTTTAGTTAGGCGAACTACGTTGACTCTGATCCTCATTTTCCCGATGAGGTACGTAGGCAGCGGGGTAGGGTCCGTTCAAGCACATTCTTTATTTTTCCTACATTTCCCCCTTCCTGTTTGATCTCTTTTCCAGTTCCTTTTCTCATTTCATTTCCCTTTCAGTTAGCATTTATATTTAGCAACATCTTATTTCTCACCCTTTGAAACAAAACAAACAAGCGTGGATCTCGTCGGGTACGACGGACGATCTGGGGTGCTATTACCTTCCCAAATGTCTATACCAGATCTTTGGTTCGCAGGACCTCATCCTTTCCTTCTCTTTTCGGTTTGTGCAACATTACCTTTCCCGTTCCATTCGGGATAAAAATGCCTGGCGGATGACTCTACCTTTTCCGCGCCACTTTTGCGTTTGTACTAGGATGAAAATCCCGGGAGCGACAGCTGGCGACTCTGCTGGGGACCAAACCCAGAATCTTTGGTTTCCCTCATAGAGTCAATCCTAGCGCCTGTTTGATTTTATTTCTTTGGGTGTTTATGTGTGTGTTTTTGTGTGTTTATTTAGTGTTTTCATTTACAGGTTTTTTACTTTACATCATTTATTTACTGCTTTCAGTATTTATTTTCACATGCATCATATATACTGGATTGTCTGTGCTGGTTTCTATTTTTTCTGTGGGATGAGAGTTACTGTGAGATAGGCCAAACACCCGGCTTGAGTGCACCATAGGATTAGCATGGACACGTTGTACTCACATGGTTACATGATGAGTGGCGACGTGTTCCACTCATGATGGTTGTTATATGTATATAATCATGTTTTTTGATGATTTAAGTGGTTGGTGATGTTTAAATGAGAACAATGGAGTTTAGAAGTGATTTTTCTGGTTCATAGTAGGTACAATCGATTGCAGCAGAGTGCAAATCGATTGCACCATAGTCCATAAGCGTTTTCTGAAAATCTGGGACTGTGCAATCGATTGCAACAGAGTGCAAATCGATTGCACTCTGTAGCTTTTTAAAAATGAAATTGAAACGAGCGTATCTTTTGAACCGTAACTCTGTTTTGACCCCCATTCGAAGCGTTGGAAAGATATTTCAATGCTCTATTTGATGGAAGGAAGAAATATTGTTTTATATGTGAAATTAATTAATTTGTGGTATTAATCTAGTTGTGGATTATGTGTTAACCATGAGAATTGGATGTGATTAGAGACAATGAGGTTATGGTGATAATTAGACTAGAATGTTAGAGTTATATGTTTGAAAATTATATAACATAAAGTATCATGGATGGAGGAAAAGTTAGGAAATCTTACCATAAACCAATAGTGTGGCCTAGCATTGTAACTAGAAATTGTTAGATGGTGTGACTTATGAGGTGCTTAAGTTCATTCTAGGTCGTTGCGAATCCTTGACGTGTTATACGCGATATTCTTCGAAAAGTCTTGTGTAAGTCTTGAGGTGGGTATTACACTGAGTCCCACGGGAAGCATCAAATTGTGTAAGTCTTGAGGTGAGTATTACACCGAGTCCCACGGGAAGCATCAGATTGTGTAAGTCTTGAGGTTGATATTACACTGAGTCCCACGGGAAGCAAATGATAAGTCTTGAGGTGGGTATTACAGTGAGTCCCACGGGAAGCAAATGATAAGTCTTGAGATGGGTATTACACTGAGTCCCACGGGAAGCAAATGATAAGTCTTGAGGTGGGTATTACATTGAGTCCCACGGGAAGCAAATGATAATTCTTGAGGTGGGTATTACACTGAGTCCCACGGGAAGCAAATGATAAGTCTTGAGGTGAAATGATAAGTCTTGAGGTGGTTATTACATTGAGTCCCACGTGAAGTGTCGAGAATGTTTTATGGATATTCCATCTTGTTTTGTTTCCTTATAGAGAAGTGACCTTATGCTTGAGATGGGTGTTACACCAAGTCCCATGGGAAGTAAAGGTAATATCCTAGCTAGTGATAATAGGATTTATAGGACTCTTGGACGTGGTTCCAATGAGTGTGAGATTGATAATTGTTAACTTGTGATAATGTCTCATAGGGTGAGATGTGTGAACTCAAGGTCGTTTCCATGTCCAAAAACTTGTGATCTTAGTATTTTTGTTTTAGTATAATTTCCATGTCTTGTGCCATTTTAGTATTGTTTTAGAATTGGTCAAGAATGTGAATTATGCTATTAGGCATCTTATAATGGTGTCAGTACCAAAAATTAACACTTGTATGATATTATTCTAGATATATATTATATGGACGTTACAATGACTGCCAACAAGCCTTCGATAGAATTAAGGAGTACTTGCAAGAACCTCTAATTCTCATGCCTCCAGTGCCAGGGAGACCTCTAATCATGTACCTCATGGTACTCGAAGGGTCAATGGGATGTGTGTTGGGTCAGCAGGACGAGTCTGGTCGAAAAGAGCATGCAATCTATTACCTTAGCAAAACGTTTACCGACTGTGAGACTCGCTACTCACTGCTCGAGAAAACTTGATGCGCTTTGGCATGGGCTTCTCTCCGACTAAGACAGTACATGCTGACTCTCACCACCCTACTGATTTCCAAGATGGACCCTGTAAAGTACAACTTCGAAAAGCCAGCCCTAACTGGAAGAGTAGCCTGATGGAAAATGATTATGACGGAATATGATATCCAATACACTTCGCAAAAAGCAATAGAAGGAAGTGTATTGTCGGATTATCTAGCCAAGCAGCCAATTAATGATTACCAACCAATGAAGTTCGAGGTTCAGATCAGAGGTTCAGATCTTAGAATCCATGTGTAGCAGAACAAGATCACAACACTGAAGCATACTGGTACAGTGGGTATGTTGAAGGTTAAGGCTCCTGCAATCCTGTAAACCCCTCCCAATCTCACGGGTATGCTACTCATGTCAACATCACGGACTCTCAAAGCTGAATAGCAATAATACGTTCACCATCTCCGAGAAATGGCTCATGACCAAATCAGGGAATCGGTTTGGCATTATGTACTACTCAGGGAGGTCTTAGCTGAGTCCAAGGAAACAAGCATCCCTCATAAGTCCCCAGCTTCAAGCACTGAATCGAGAAACAATAGTATATTCATCCTGAAGGGTACAATACTACCATCATACGAACAATTTGCTTTAACTGGATTCTTATGAGAGAACCAGGCCATCCTATGCGAGTTCCCAATGGGCCCTCGAATGCGAGTGGGTTTGCCAACAAATGTGGTTTGCCACTGTCATCACTGGAGATGGATATTTCCACAAAGGTTCTCAATGATCGGTCCCCTGACTGCACATAACTATCAAGGTTGTGTATTGCCTCAGAACGATTCCGACATCAATACATTTCCGAGAAGGTTGCAAGTTAAGGCGTGGAAGTCACTAATACCAACATGGCATGATACCATGAAGCCAAAGTGGAACCACTATAACTCCTAGGTGCACTTAAGTCGGGTATTTGGCTTATCTCATAGTAACAAAGCCCATCCCACAGAAAAAATGAAACCAGCACAGTCCAGTATATGATGCATGTGAAAATAAATACTGAAAGCAATAAATAAAGCTGTAAAGTAAACTGTAAACGAAAACAATAAATAAGCACAACAACACACACATATAAACACCTAAAGAAACAAAAACAAACAGGCGCTAGGATTGAATCTACAAGGGAAACCAGAGATTCTGGGTTCGGTCCCAGCAGAGTCGCCAGTTGTCGCTCCCGGGATTTTCATCCTAGTACAAACGCAAAAGTGGCGCGGAAAAAGGTAGAGTCGCCAGCCAGGAATTTTTATCCCGAATGAATCAGAAATGGTAATGCTGCACAAACCTAAGGAAGAAGGAAAAGACGAGGCCTTGCGAACCAAAGATCAGGGTTCGGGAGTTGATTACGACCTGGGAAGGTATTAGCACCCCAAATCATCCGCCGTACCCGACAGGATCCACGCTTGCTTGTTTTGTTTCAAAGGGTGAGAAATAAGATGCTGCTGAACAAAAGAACTACTACTGGAATTGAAATTGAAATGAGAAAGGGAACTGGAAAAGAGAATGAAAAGAAAGAATGGGGGGGATGTAGGGAAAATAAAGAGTGTGCTCGAACGGGCCCTACCCTGCTGCCTACATACCTCATCAGGATAATGAGGATTAGAGTCGACGTAGTTTGCCTAACTAAGGAGGGAACTATTGTTTGTGTTTTTATAACTAGAACTGCGTATGTCTATGCTCAGGTGTTGCAGGTTCGTCTGGTACGAGTGCGTTTACCGTCTTGCATGTGAGACAAGTCGTCACAAGTTCGCGTTCAGAATGAATGAGGTGAGAAAAGAAGTTCCCACAGGAAAGTCGCTTATTGTTTGTTGCTTGATTTTTAAATTTTTTTTATGAATTTGGCACAAGGAAGTGAATTCAAACTCTTTTCCATGGAATGTGTACTTGCTACTACATTCCAAGATGGAATAATAGAAAAAGCACACCAAGCAAGGAGAATTTATCCAAGACTTATTCCCAGGGATTAGGGTTTAAGTTCACTAGCTTGTTGAACTTATTACATGCTTTTATAGCTTTTGTGAAGAAGTATCTTTTAGATTTTCTTTGTGAAAATAATCTCTTGATCAGACTTGTACATCAGGCTAGACAAGCCCACACTATTCCAAGATGGAATGAATGTAAGTGCCCCATGGAATAAGGCTATACACAAGAGATTCTTTCATGCATTTATTAAGTGTTTTGATTTTATTTGAAGATCAGAAAAGAAGACTCAAAAGGCAAAAGGTAAAAGCTAATGAAGGACTAAGACACAACCCTAAGTTATCTTATTATGTACAAAAGGGGATCCTATGGTTTATGAGGTATTCTAAACCTAAGGAAAAGAAAAGCAAATTAGAGTTCAACTTACTTTCTAAGGAAGTTAAGTTGAATCTAAAGAACAAAAGGGGAGCCCATGAACAAGGCACCAAGTGCCAAGGAAAAAAAATTAAAATGTATAAAAGATAGGAATTAAGAAATATTACCTCATCTTTTCCCCCCTACAAAACAAATGTTAGCATGATGAAGTAATATGAACAATTATGACATGGCAAACTTCAATAAACAACTCACACTAGCTAAGGAAGGATGTTAGTGAACTTCTAAGGTTAATACCTAGGTCTAAGGCATCCTATAAGGTAACACACCTAAAAAGTCAGTAGCTAAATCAATTCAAAAGCAACTAAAGAGATTAATTGAATTAAAGTCAAACTATGCCCTAAAGTACTACTAAACCCTAAGGATGAAGTTAAAAGGATAAC
Source organism: Lathyrus aphaca (assembly GCA_963966055.1). NCBI lineage: Eukaryota > Viridiplantae > Streptophyta > Magnoliopsida > Fabales > Fabaceae > Lathyrus > Lathyrus aphaca. The sequence continues at coordinate 485,246,848 of OZ014520.1, read as the reverse complement.
CCAAGTGTTTATTAAACCAAAGTATCCTAAAATCAAAGTTAAATGAAAAATCCAGAACTTAACACTATATGGAAGTGAAGGAAATGAATAGATAAAATGAGAAGGAAGAGATTCAAGTTAAAGGTATTCAAATATGAGATTGAAAGGTGGGAGAATGCATATAGAAGCATGGTTCTAAAGATGAAACAACATGACTTAGAAGAAAATTCAAAAACTCCCAAAGGGACTTGACCTTCCAATAAAAAAACCAGGGGCTTGGCAACAAATTAAAATGGAAATTATATTTGGAAAATATTCACAAATGATGGGTTAAGAAGTCTCCTAAGACTAGGTGTCCCAATTAGGGTTTCTAAGGTCTTTTAGGTGACAAGTTAAGTTCAAAAAGAAGCACAAGGTTCTACAATTGAGATGAACAAGCATGAATGAACACAAAAAACTTATAAGACTCAAAACAAAGACAAAATGAAGTTAACTCAAGTGAAAATTGAATTTGAAGTGTTTAAGATGGAAGGAGAAGTGAGGTTAGGCTAAAATGGGACATATGTGACATAAGACTCAAGGCAAACCTAAAAATCAAAGGTGAAGACCTAATAATTATACTTAACACTTAAAGACATCCTATAGGATCTAAGAGACTCAAAATTAGGACCTAAAGGAGGTGAAGTAAATGAACAAAAATATGACTTATGACCCAAGCAACTTGGAAAAAATACTAAATGGTCATGAAAAATTATGAAAATTTACACTTTAATACAAAATCCAGAGAGTGAATAGAATCTAAAAAACTCACAAAAATTCTCATTTTTAATGGTCAAAGGATGTGTGTAAGTGAATTAGGGTTTATGGGCATATGTGTGAAAGAATGAGACCAAAACATGACTTAAGTTGACCTAAAAATCAAAACAAAAATATGGTGGGTAAGTTTGATGAGCCTTATAACTAATGCAAAAAGAATGGACTATTTATTTTTTGTGGTTTGGGGGAAAGAAAATAGGAAAAATGATTGGTAAAAAATGGAGGAAATAGAAATTAATTCAATGGGAAATTAATTATGGTAAAAAATATAAAATAAAAATATGAACAAAAATTATAGAAAATTAGGGAAAAATTCAAAGACCTCACATGAATTAACTTGGAATTTTTTATGAAGTTTAAGTATTTTTTAAAATAAAAAATGAAAATGAATAAAAAGATGAAAAAGAAATAAAATTGAGGTGGACTGAATTGTTTGTATGGGCCTGGGGGGTACATTGAGCAACAAAAACAACTGGTTTGGGCTTTGTACCATATGCATGGGGGTGCTAAAAGAAGACTGAGAACTTGCTTAACAAAATTAGCACGTGCAAGCCATGCTCCTCATTTATTTGCTGGCTGAATCAGAGCCCTAGGATGCAAATGAACTAATGGTCACATTATAAAGTTGAAGATTAATTAGGGCACTATTCAGGTCACTGGAGGACGTTTCCGGTCGTCTTCTCCGGTGACCCCTGGCTAGGGTTTGGATCAATCCTTCATGGAAATGCAATCTAAATGCACAGAAAGACTCGTCTCACTCCACATGTCCATAATCCAGTTTCAAAATTAGCTATAGGTTCATGAAACGGGAAAATTGAATGCAACAAAAACCAATCCTAAAACTGAAACTATGCCTCTAAGAGGCCTATCAACTAGCCAGAACCATTACAGCTTCTATTAAGCTTGCATCACCACAAAAAACTAAGAACGAATGAATTAGTGCAAGATAGATCAAGTACGAGAACCTGAAATGCAGTCTGCTCATGGTTGAAGAAAACCAGAGAGTAGATTCCAATTGCTTAAGTGCTTGATCTTGAATGCTCCAGAGCAAAATAAATGCTTAGTAGGTGTTGGAGATGGAAGAAAAAGAATCTGGTGCAAGAATGATGCAGAGACACGATCTTGATACTTCAAGCCCTAACTACCATAGAATTCATCCTTGTGATGATACTGAACCTGAATTGATGAAGAACTCACTACAGGAAGTGGAAATCAGAGAGATCCTCACAAAGATGCAGGAATATGCAGTGATATCAATTGTGAGATTCAATGGAATGTGGCCATGGATGCTATGTAGTTCATGATGAGGATGACGAATAGATAAAGATTGAACTATGTTAATGGATGTTAAAGATGGCTCTAAGTTTAATGTAGAAGAAGATCTTCAAAATGCAGAGAGAAAACCAGATGGAAAGTGATGAATGATGAGGTGATTTGTTATGAAAATCATGAAATATCCAATTCAGTTAGAGGCTAAGATTTTATATGCATGGTTGACAGTTATTAACCACAGTTAACAGTTAGAACTATGGTTAGTTCTAACTGATGGTGAATTGAGAAACTTAGGGTGTGAAGTGCAATGGTGCAATGCTGAATTGGCTTGGCTCGATTCTGATTGTGTATGGTAATGTTCATGTTGCTTACAATGAGGATGAGTGTGATGTAAGAGGACTGACTTGATCCAATGCAGAAACTAGATGTATCATGTTATGGAATTCTTCTTTTTCTTGAATTTTCAAAGAGTGCATGATAACTAACATGATCTTGTGGGCATGAGATAAATTGAATTATTTACTGCAGTGCATAATGATTCTTGCATGATGAATGAAGCAAATATACTTGGACTGAATTGAATCAAGCATGAGATACCTTACCTTAGATTGCAAGAAAACCAGGTTGCATACATTGATCTTACATGGAGTTTTTATTCAAGCTCAAGTCATTTAAAACATGTGATCTTTGGACTCAAATTGAAGGAGATGTTGCATATAACATGTTTGATGTTCAATCAATGGTGTAACAATGCCTATAAGTACCTTAAATGTGTCATTGAAGTAAAGGCAATGTGACTGCATACTTGGGCTGCTCAAAATTTCCTTGGCTTCTGCAAATTGCCTATATATGACCAGTTGTGAGACCTACACTTTGCCCTTCCATAGCTCTCAAACCATTGATCAACTGAAAAATCTTTGAACATCAAAGTTGTTGGAAACATGGCAATAAACAACTTTGTAGTTCAAATAAATTTAATTTTAAGCCTTTAAAATGGAGAAAAATAGCTTTAATTATGACCAACCACCTATTTGACGGAATTCCTTGCCTGGCACGCGCGCAGGATGCAAGGCCTGCCTTGGTTTTGCCCTAGTTTGCCTTGATTTGCACCAACTTTGAATGATCATATCTCACTCAATTTTGATGCTATGAATGAGTTCCACCTATGTATTTGAAGCTTAATATGCCCTCTTTAATTGGCTCAAGGTATAATTTTGATATCCCTCATATGTTGGGAGAAGGCCTCTCTTGAAGTTGCTGCAAAAATGGCCAAAACTTGCCATTTTTGGAAACCCTAATTTTCCAAAAAATGGTAAGTTTTGGTTTTCTTGTTTTCTCTTGATTCCTCCATCATTTCTTGATAAAATTTGAACCATAGGATCCTTGCAACCCTAATTTCATGATTTTGATCTCAAAAAGTCAGGAGTTGACTTTTTGCTCAGCATGGTTGACTTTTCCCCAAATCCCTGATTTTCAATCATCTGGCCAATTGAATCTCTTCCAAAATGTTTCTATGGAGGAAATTTGAACCCTAGGCACCTGAAATCATATACAAGACAATGGAATCCACTTTGGATCAAAATTTCATTGATAAGCCCAGTAGAAATGAAACCCTAATTTGCCCCATTTTCATTAGGAGATGTTACACTGCTTGCCTCCTTTGATTATTTCAAATATTTTCATGGCTTGTGGCTTCAAGTGAAGACTTGTGGGATGTTGTGAACCCTTTTCACAAGGATGAGAAGCTTTGATACTCATTGGTTGCCTTTGTATAGCCTTCAATTGCTCCAATCAAAGATCACATGCCTATGCCTCAGCTATGATGCACATGATGCAATGTTTTTGTCTATTTCATGAATTTGTTTATGCTAAATGCTATGCAAAATTGTTGAGGAAATGAGAGGGAAAATTTTGAGGTATTACAGCTGCCCCTATTCAATCATATGCAAGCCTGAACGAATAATTACATTGGCTTTTAGACGTTCAAGGTATGGAGTGATTGAATACTCGAATAAAACCTGGAAATTTGAACTCTGTGGATGAGGAAAATGTCTTCTGCCTTTATTTAATATTTTTGTTTTTGTTTTGTTTTGACCTCTGAATAGGTAGCGAAAATAGAACAAGGTGGAACGGGATCGTTGTACATAAACGAGAGCCCAGGCAGACATGACCGTTGTACAAAACGAGAACCTATGACGCGACTGTTGTACAAAACAAGACGCGGGATGGGGGCCGGTTGTACTAAACATGGCTTAAAAAAGAGACCATTGTATAAAACAAAACTAGATAATGGAATAGGATCGTTGTACATAAACGAGAGCCCAGGAAAATAGGACCGTTGTACAAAACGAGAACCTGCAACGCGACTGCTGTGTGAAACAAGCCACGGAATGGGAGCCTGTTGTACTAAATAGGGCTTAAAAGCGAGACCATTATACAAAACGGAACTCAATGATGGAATGGGATCGTTGTACATAAACAAGAGCGCAGGAAAACAATACCGTTGTACAAAATGAAAACCTACGACGTGACTGCTGTGCGAAACAAACCGCGGAATGGGGGCCTGTTGTACTAAACAGGGCTTAAAAACGAGACCATTGTACAAAACGGAACTTGATGATGGAACAAGATCTTTGTACATAAAAGAGAGCCTAGGCAAACAAGACCGTTGTATAAAACGAGAACCTGCGACGCGACTGCTGTGCGAAACAAGCCACGAAATGGGAGCCTGTTGTACTAAATAGGGCTTAAAAACAAGACCATTGTACAAAACGGAACTCGATGATGGAATGGGATAATTGTACATAAACGAGAGCCCAGGAAAACAGGACCGTTGTATAAAACGAGAACCTGCGACGCGTCTGCTGTGCGAAACAATCCACAGAATGGGAGCCTGTTGTACTAAACAAGGCTTAAAAACGAGATCATTATACAAAACGGAACTCGAAGGTGATGACCAACATTGACTTGGATGGACAAGGATGCTTGGCAAATGGTATTGGTATCCTCTGCGGGGAGTATTTCAGGTTAAGAAGATGTTATAGGTCTTATGTAATATACCTCAAAACTTGGGCATGCTGGCATGCACATGTTTGGATTTATGGCATAATGCTTCATGATGATGGAAATGCTACGCTTTGGAGGATGTAAATGTAATGATGATTATGCATATGCAAATGCAAATGAAAATTCAAAGAGATCTCCTGACAAGGAGACTGCAAGTATCCCAGGTGGCTTGACTAGGGGGAACTGATGACCACGACATTGATCTGGTCAATCCTTATGAGGAGAAAACAACACTGCGGGGAACGTTGTTAATGATACACCGACTCTGAACTGCCGCCACTGCCAAAAATAAATTGGACTTTGAGATTGGAGAGGCAAGACCCTGTTGGAGATGGACTCTTCTTTCTAGGTACGCTACCCGTTGAGCTCCACTAGGGAAGTGAAAAACCTTCTGACTTGGTTGGGAACCAGAGGTATGGCACTGCTGAGGAAGCAAACTGCTGGGGAGGAAAAACACTCCTTGGCTTATGGTATGAATCACCATCCCGACCACTTAACACCTTTTTTAGAGTTGTATTAGATGTTTCTGTCCTCTCGCATGAGTTAGAAAGCATTCGAATGTTCACAACACAATACAAATCACAGTTTGCTGGACGTTTTTGCAATCAATCAATACTAGATGAAAGACAAAAACAAAAAGCAAATAGTCACAAGTTGATTGAAATTGAATTTTATTGATTTGGAAAATGGCCATGAATAGGCATTACATCAGGAAGAATTTCCATGGAAAGAGGAAATCTCCCAAGAGGAAAACAAACTATCCTATTGGCAATGTGAAAAATGGATCTCATCAAGTTTCGACCCGGCTATGACTCGTATATCTTCAAGACTATCCGCTTGCTCTGCCCCTTGAGAAAGGTGATTGGACTGGTCTTCAACCCTTAGAATGACCTTAGTTGCAAATGGATTACAAATTTCGCGGATCGCAGTCGTTCGTGTTAGTCCCTTTTGGATCGCCCATTCGGGTTTTCAATCCACCAGGATACCCTTTTTTGCCTGAGCTGTCCGATGTGGCTTTTCAACTCAGCGGGTGTACATTTTTCAACATTTCCAAAATTTTTGCCTGAGCCTTTTATTTTGTTTTTGGCTTGCTGGGATGCCCATTTTTTGCCTGGATCTTTATTCTGTTTTTATCCAGTGGGTCTTTTTACACGAAGTATTTTCTTACTGCATCCGCATTGACAGGGGAATGAAAGTCTTCTCCATCCATGGTTGTTAGCATCAAGGCTCCACCCGAGAAGAGATTTTTAACCACGAATGGACCTTAATAATTGGGTGTCCACTTGCCCCTGTGATTGTTGATAGGAGGAAGAATCCTTTTCAGCACCTTGTCGCCTGGTATGTACTGTTGAGGCCGTACTTTCTTGTTGAAATCCTATTTCATGCGTCGTTGATACAACTGTCCATGGCACACAACCATTAAGCATTTCTCTTCAATGAGGCTCAGTTGATTGTACCTGGATCGGAGCCACTCAGCTTCATCTAGCTTAACGTCCATCATTAACCTCAATGAAGGGATTTCCACTTCGACTGGTGGGACTGCCTCCATACCATACACCAATGAGAATGGGGTTTCCCCTGTTGAGGTGCGCACTGACGTTCGGTACCCATGTAGCGCAAATGGTAGCATCTCATGCCAGTCTTTGTATGTCACAACCATCTTCTGCACGATTTTGTTGATGTTCTTGTTGGCTGCCTCGACAGTGCCATTCATCTTCGGGTGATATGGTGAAGAGTTGTGATGCTCTATTTTGAAATCCCGACACAAGTCAGCCATCATCTTGTGTAATACCTCAAAATTTTCCCTCTCATATCCTCAACATTTGTCATAGCATTAACATACATAAGTTCATAAAATAACCAACAACATTGCATCATGTGTAGCATAGTTGAGGCATAGGCATGTGGTCAATGGTTGGAGCAACTAAAGGCTATGCAAAGGTAATCAAAGGGTCACAAAGCTTCTCAACATCATGCTAAGGGTCCACAACATCCCACAAGTTCTTATTTGAAGCCACAAGTCATGGAAATTTTTGGTTTGATCAAAGAAGGCAAGCATTGCAACCTCTCCTGAGGAATGATCCAAATTAGGGTTTCAATTGTGAAGGGCTTCTCCATGAACTTTTGAGAGAAAGTGGTTTCCATTGTGTTATATATGACAACAAGTGTATAAGGTTCAAATTTCATCCACAAGTTCATTTTGGAAGAGGTTCAATTGGTCAGATGATTGAAAATCAGGAATTTGGGGAAAAGTCAACCATGCTGAAGAAAAAGTAAACTCCTGACTTTTTGAGATCAAAATCATGAAATTAGGGTTACAAGGGTCCTATGTTTCAAATTTGATCAAGAAATGATGGAGGAATCAAGAGAAATCAAGAAAACCAAAACTTACCATTTTAGGAAAATTAGGGTTTCCAAAAATGGCAAGTTTTGGCTATTTTTGCAGCTACTTTGAATGAGGCCTTCTCCCAAAATATGAGGGCTATAAAAATTCTACTTGGAGCCAATTAAATAAGGAATCTTGAGCTTCAAATCCATAGGTGGAACTCTTCCATAGCATAAAAAATGAGAAAGTTATGATCATGTAAAGTTGAGGAAAATCAAGGCAAAACTAGGTCATGGGCGAGGCAGCTTGCAGGCCAGCGCGCGTGCCCTGCCTGGAAATTCATCAAACAGGTGGTAGGTCACAAGGCAAGCCATTTTTCTCCATGTTAGAAGACTCAAATGAATTTTTAGTGAACTACAAAGTTGTTCATCTACATGATTACTACAACTTTCATGTTCAAGGTTTTTCCATTGGATCAAAGGATTGAGAGTTATGAAAGGTCAAAGTGAGGCTCCTACACTGGTCAAGTCATAAACAAGTTGCCTAGGCATGCCATAGATCCTCAGGCCCAAGTGTGGAAGCTTAATGACATGATGTTCATAACAACATTTGAGTAACTTAGAGGACTTATTTCATTTTAAGGGAAACATCAAAGTTATTCTATGAATTGTGTTCTTTGATTTGCACATAAGAACTATAGGAATTGATACCTTGGATACCAAGTTATGACCCGTGGAAGGTTACCAGTTGCACTGAAGTTTCTTGAGAGTCAAGGCATGATTTTGTGAGAATTCATTGTTCAGTTCAGCCTCATATGTTCTTGTTATCAGGTCATCATCTTAAGGCATCATGTTAGAGGTGCAAGTCATGCCATGCATGAGCATAATGCCATTGTATGCATGATCATGCATGCTTATGGTGAAACCAAAATATGAGAAGCTTGAAGCATTGAAGCATTGCTGCATTGCTTGTATCTCCACCCTGCATTACTCACACCTCACCATAAGAGCATGAGAATGCTTACATTGAATCCAATTCGAGCAGGGCAAGGTGTTATTTGCTTCAAGCTCACTATGCTTAACAAACTCACTACACTTGGGATGCAATTAGGTGCATGCTTGATCACACCAGCTATCATGGAGAACAAGCAGGAAGATTAGCATTGGCTTTGTTGTAATATTGACCTCAGTTCCATGGTAATTGTCATAAGAGCCATCATAGAGGATTCAGCTCGAGCAGTGGAAGATTCTGGAGATTCCAACTCATAACCAACTTGACTCAACTTCAACTGAATCCACTCAGTTAACCAGGGTTCTAACCCTGGTTCTAACTATTAATCAGTGGTCAAGGACCCTATAAAAGCAAGAGCTCAATGCACATTCAAGGCTAAGATTCATTTTGCTCGAAATTCATCATAGATTTCATCCTTCATGCTCTGATTTTTCTCTACAAATTCAGTGCAAATTGAGTGGATCTAGCTTTATCTCTTACCAACATTCTCCATCTAATTCACTGAGTATCATCATCATCAATTCAGAGCTCTACTTCCATGGCTGCAGTCAAGTAACTTCTTCAAATTGCACCATTGAGAATCTCTGCAATTTGTCCAGGTTTGAATTCATCTCCATCACTCCATCGTCAGTCATCATCATATCAACTTCCTCTTCATCAAAGGATTGAGTCCCATGGAGAAATTGGATTGAGATAGCAAGAATCAGGTTCAGCAGCATCTCTGCATTTTTCAAGACACAGTGGAATTCATCAACATTAGAGTGTTTATTTCACTCGATTGTGGATCAAGAACACATCACCTTGAGATTGGGATCCTCACCCATGGTTTTCTTCAACTAAGAACTGCTCTGCAACTCAGGTTCTTCCTCAAAATTCTCTTGCTCGTTTTCCCTTTTTTTTAATGGATTTGTGATGTGTGAAGCTTAATAGAAGCTCTGGATAATCTGGCTAGTTGATAGGCCTCTTACAAGCTTAGATGACATTTTTAGGTGCATTTTGTTTGGCTTCGATCTGCTTTTTTCTTGAATAAAAAATGAACTCTAGGCATGGATTATTGATGTGCGCATTAAGACGAGTGAGATGATGCCTTTAGATTCCATTTTAGTGGTGAATTGAGAAAGCCCTAGAAGAGCTATGATCGGAAAAGATGACCGGAGATTAGCTCCGGCCGTCGGAATAGTAACCCTAATTTAATTCCAGTTTTAAGTCCCAGCCATTGGATGGTCTTGATCCTACGCTCCCCTTGTTGCCAATAATTAAATGAAAATGTGCTTTGCACGTGTTGAAAAAAGTCAACAAAAAGCCCTCAGTTTATATCCACACCCCTCATGCGTGTAATGGAAGCCCAATTTAGTTGTTTTTGTTGCTGAATACGCCCCCAGGCCCAATCCAACTAATTCAGTCCTATTCTCATTTTTATTTCTTTTCTCATTTTATTCATTTTTCGTTTCTGATTTAAAAAATACCTAAACCTCATAAAAAATTCCAAATAAATTCATATGATATCTTTACATTTTCCCTAATTTTACATAATTTTTTTTTTCAGTTTTCTTTTATATTTTAGTCAGAATTAATTTCCCATTTGAATTAATTCCATTTTTCTCATATTTTGACCAATCACCTTGTACAATTTCTTCCTCTCAAACCATAAATCATAAGTGGCCCATTATTTTTGAATTCTTTTAATAGCTCATTAAACTTCCCTAAAATATTTTGTTTTAGAATTTTTAGATCTTGGTTTAGGTCTTTTGAGTCCATGTTTTCCACATTGATCACATGAACCCTAATTGTGTTCCAATGAACCTTTCACCACTCAAAAATAGGAATTTTTGTGAGATTTTTTGTATGCAAGTCACCATCTGTATTTTGTATTCAAGTGCAAATTTTCATAATTTTTCATGATCATTTAGTAACTTTTCAAGTTGCTTGGTTCACAAGTCATATTTTTGATCCTTTTATTCCTTTCCTTTGGTTCCTTTTGAATAAGGCATTCATGCCATTAGTATAAGGTCCTGTTTCTGGTTCTTGGGAGTCATATTATTGGTCCTCTAACATTGAAAACTACCCTTGGGTCCTCACCTTTTGTTTTAGGCTTACCTTGAACCTTAAGTCACCATTGTCTCCATTTTGACCTAATTCTTCTTCACCTTCCATCTAAACCCCTCAAAACCTATTTTGAGAGGATTCTTGTATGTTTTAACTTCACTTTAACATTCCATTAGGTCTCTGGTCCTTGTATGGGGATTTTAAATCCTTTGTGTTCATATTTGATTTTTACTTTAAAGTTTCTTCCTTTTGAAGGTTCATATGCATCCTTTCTTATGTTCACCACTACTTCTCAAGTAGTTTACATCTCTTTCACTTGATTCTCTTCTCTCCATCTTGTTTGACCTCTTAGGAGACTTAGATTAGAGGTTAGCCCCTGGATTTTCTATTCACCTTAGGATTTATACCTTTTTAGATCACTTAGTCCTTTAAATTTCTTAATGTAACTTTACCTTAGATCTCATTAGGGTTTGGATTCTTTTTAGGGCATAGTTTGAGGTTGTCTAACTTTGTAGTTTAGAAACTTTGGAATTGGTTTAGCTACTTACTTTTTAGGTATGTTACCTTATAAGATGCTTTAGGATTAAGTATTGACCATAGGAGTTCACTAACATCTTTCCTAGGTTAGTGTGAGTTCTTGTGTGAAGTATGTCATTTGTTTATGCTTTGATTATGAATTGTCATGCTAACTCTTGTTTTGTAGGGGGGAAAAGGAGGTAATCACTTCATTCTTTATCTCTTATGCATTTTTTGCCTTGCCTTGGCACTTTGTGCCTTGTTCATAGGTTCCCTTTTTCTCTCTTTAGATTCAACTTAACTTCCTTAGGAAGTAAGTTGAATTCTAACTTGTTCTTTCTTCTCATTAGGTTATAAAACCTCATTAACCATAGGATCACACTTGTACATAATAAGATGACTTAGGGTTATGTCTTAGTCCCCCATTGGCTTTGACCTTTTCCTTTTGAGTTTACTCTCCTCATCTTCAAACAAATCCAAAAAGACTTAACAAATGCATGAAAGGATCCCTTGTGTATAGCCTTATTCCATGAGGCACTTGCACTCATTCCATCTTGGAGTGGTGTAAGTTTGTCTAGCATGATGCACAAGTCTCATCAAGGGGTTGTTTCACAAACAAATTCAAATAACTTCTTAAAAAAAGCAAACAACAAACAATAAGCGACTTTCCTGCGGGAACTTCTTTTCTCATCTCATTCATTCACAACGCGAACTTTCGAAGACTTGTCTCGCATGCAAGACGGTAAACGCACTCGTACCAGACGAGCCTGAAACACCTGAGTATAGACATATGCAGTTCTAGTGCATAAAAAACACAAACAAATAGTTCCTGCCTTAGTTAGGAGAACTACGTCGACTCTGATCCTCATTTTCCCAATGAGGTACGTAGGCAGCGGGGTAGGGCCCGTTCGAGCACATTCTTTATTTTCCCTACATTTCCCCCCTTCCTTTCCATTTTTTTCCATTCTTCTTTCATTCCATTCTAGTTAGAAGTTCATTTGTTCAGCATCAGTTATATTTTTCTCCCCCTTTGAAACAAATAAACAAGCGTGGATCCCGTCGGGTACGACGAACGATCTGGGTGCTAATACCTTCCCAGGTCGTTACCGACTCCCGAACCCAGATCTTTGGTTTGCAGGACCTTGTCCTTTCCTTCTTCCTTAGGTTTGTGCAGCATTACCTTTCCCATTCTTTCGGAATAAAAATGCCTGGCTAGAGACTCTACCTTTTCCGCGCCACTTTCGCATTTGTACTAGGATAAAAATCCTGGGAGCGACATCTTGTTATTGAGGTTAGAACCATTATCAGTAATGATCCTCTCGGGAATTCCATACCGGAAAATGATATCTCTTTTGATAAACCGGGCTACCACTTGTTTTTTAATATTGGCAATAGACGCCGCTTCAAACCACTTCGTGAAATAGTCTATAGCAACCAGTATAAAGCGATGACCGTTGGAAGCTGTTGGCTCAATCTTGCCAATCATATCAATGCCCCACATGGCGAACGACTAAGGTGAAGACATGAAACTCAAGGGATTCGGAGGTACATAGACCTTATCAGCATAAATCTGACACTCGTGGCATTTACGGGAGTATTTACAGCAATCGGATTCCATAGTGATCCAATAATATCCCGATCTCAAAAGTTTCATCGCCATAGCATGTCCACCAGCATGGGTACCGAAGGAGCTTTCATGAACCTCTTGCATCAACAGGTCTGCTTCGTGTCTATCTGTAAACACCCTAAATTTGCCCTCACTCATATCAAACCATGGCTTGTGATATCTCATGTTTGCATTAACATAGGCATACTATCTCATATTGCATTTGCTTCACTGTATAGTTCAAGTTCATCTGCATCTAGGGTTTGTGATCTGAGCAATCCAAGATTCCATCTGAGCCATCCCAAAGTCCTCAAAGCTTTCCAAGAGGGTCCGTGTGTGTTCTATCATCACATTATGCTCCTCAAAGTTCATGAAAGTCAATGGATCACAAGAACTGGCAAAGGCATGGAAGCAGAGCTAGGGTTTCACTCCACAGATGACCAAAATTAGGGTTTTGGTTTCAGAGGCCTTAACTCCAATTTTTTTGGCCATTCTTATGTCTAATGTTCTTAATATGTTATAAGGATCATGTGTACCAAGTTTGATGAAGAAACTCATTGTGGAAGTCATCTGTTCATTGGGTAACTTCCTGAGTAAGTTAAGTCAAAATCAGGGCATCTGAGGCTCCCAACAATGGAACCAAACGGGTATTTTCATCAAATTGAAGTTATATGATCTTTATTTGATCTTATAAGAGGTTGGAAGTTCACAAGATTGAAGAATTTTGAGCTATTTGCAAACTTGCCAAAAATGGAAATGACTTGAAATGCAAACTTTCCATTTTGGGAAAGTTTTTCAACCTCCTCTTTCATGATCAAAAATGCTTCAAATGAAAAATTCTTGGTCATGAAAGTTGTAGATTAGGTCTTTCCCTTATCAAAAATTACAAGAACATGTCTTGATTCATCATAGAACTCAAGTTATGGCCTTTCAAAGTTGGCAAAAATCCTATAATTTCAAGTTTCATGTCAAAGAGGGATTTTGCAAATTGGCATATTCAAGCATTCTAATGACTTCAAATGTACACAAACAATTCACAATATGTCAATTGGGCCTCTAAACATCAGAATTGTGCATTGAACCAAGTATTTTCATGACTTGAACTTCAAGAAATCACAAAAGGGCCAAAACTTCCAAGAATTGCAAAATGGTATGAAACTCTTCATCCACTTGTGCCAGCTCATGTAATCTGATTCTATGGCTCTCCACAAAGTCAGTTGAGGCAAATCCACCCTTTAGATCACCTCTGACCCGAGCCCATGCTTGTGGTACACTTTCCTTGAATTTTTGCAAATGAAGCCATACCAATCACACTATGCCACAACAACTCTCTGAACCAATCAGAACACCTTATACAAACATCATGGACCTCAAAGAACATAACACATTAGCCTGAATGCAACCTTAAGCTCAGATTGCCAAAAAACTTGCAGAAACTTCAAGTCTTTGGAATCTCACTGCCCAGCCACTCAAACTCACTCATTCTTTCACCATTCACCTCAAAATCATCCATAGAACACAAAGCACCCTCCATTTTGCCCTAAAAGCCACTGAATCAAAAATACGATTTATGCATCCTCAGAACCAAAACCTTCAAAATGGCCATCACAAGCTTGCTCTAAGCTCATCTTCATCATCAGGAAGATCATTGGGGTGGTTTTGAACCAAGAGGGAGGCCAGAAAGCTCAAGAACACAAAGCTTCAACTCAGGTAGCTTCATGAACTTTTTTTTCCAGAACTTTCTATTTAAGTTTCTAAATGAATCTACATGCTTCACTGATCACCCTGATATGATTTGTTTTGAAAATGATTGAGAAATGAGCATGTATTGAACTTCTGAAAGTTTTGTTTATTTTCACGATTTGCTTCGAATCTTGTTTTTGATGAATGATAAATGTGTTTTGATGATGGATTCTTGTTAAGGGAGGGTAGTAGATCATTGTTGGAGCTTTAGAGCTTTTGATTTAGCCTAGGGAAGAAGTTGAGGTTTTGGTGTGGCCGGAGAAGATGACCGGAGCTTGCTCCGGTCACCTGAAAGTGATTAGGGTTAGGATTAGGGCTAATCTCCCCAGTTTGAATGTGGGCCGTATGATTAGGTTTAGCGCGTGTTTCTGTGGCCAGGATAATTTCACTTAAAACCCTAATTTTGATTAATTAATTTAATCAGTTAATTAGTCAGTTTAAATGCCAGCCCTTGGATGACACGCGCAGTCAACTCCCTCCTTTTCCAGTTTGAATATGGGCCTTAGGATCAGCATACTTCCATTTTAAATCATTTTTTTTCATTTTAATTCATTTTTCTTGCATAATTTATTTAAAATACCAAAAAGCATCCAAAAAATATTTTCTTTTGCATTCTGACTTTAAATATTTTTTGCATTCCAAAAATTATTTTTATTTTATTTTTTGCATTGAAAAAAGTATTTTTAAAATATTTAAATGTTATTTTTAATTAATTAAAGTCTTTTAATTAATTAAAAATACACTTAGGTTTCTAAAAATCACCAAAAAAATCATGAATCATCCCAATGCATTTAGAAACATTTTCAAACTCTTGACACAAATTTCGTTTTAGGTTTGATCATAGTTTGTGAATTTGCTTTGATTTAAGGGTCATTAAAATCATGTTTTTGAACCCTAACTTGAAAAAATCATTTCTGCCTAACAAAGAAGAATTTGAAGTTGATTCTTTTTGCATTGTTTTACATATTGCATGTAGTTTATAGGTTATTTATCTCATAAATTTATCTTGAGTTTTCAAATTGATTTGCATTTTTTCCTTTGAACCACCAAAAAACCCTAGAAAACTTAGGAAATTCATAACTTTTGATTGGATAGGCTTCTGACCATCTCCTTTGGGGTGTCACCTAATATGGGATTAGGGTTTATTTGAGCTTGGTTTCAATTTTTTATCATGTCATATGCTTCTGTTTTGTTCATTTGCATCTTGCTTGTCCATAAAACCCTAATTTCACGTGTTTATTTGCATTCACCTTGCATAAGCATCAATACATGAACTTTCCATAACATTTCTTGCATTCATATGTCACCTTAGACACCTTAGGACATATTATAACCATGCTTGATCATTTCTGCATTCATTTGCCATGATTTGCATTCATTCCATTTCATTAACTTTCATGTGTTTTCTAACTTTAAAGCATGCTTCCATTTGCATCTCATCTTTGTATGATCATACATATGCATTTTGTATGCCTTTGCATCATATTACATGACACTAACATTGCATGAACACTTCTGACTTTGCTCATATCATCTCATTTCATTTCATTTCCTTATGCTTTATACCTTATGCATTCATGCTAACTTTTCAGGTTTGGTAAGTTACTTTGGAAGGTGGATTTGCCTTCACCTCTCACTTCTTTTCATCTCTTCCATATGCATTTTACTTTTCTTTTAAGTGAACTTGTTCACTTGTGTTCCATCCCTCTCACTTTCTCTCTTTAAGTTACTTATCTTCTTCATTGAAGTAAGTAACTTATTCTTCTGCTTCTTCCTCCTTTCATCTGCTTCTTCCATTGGTGGCTTCCTTGAAGATCTTTCTCAAGCCTTAAAAACCATAGGATATCCTAGCATGATAATAATTAGGGTTGTGATTAGTCCCCCTTAGTTTTTACCTTTGAGTCTCCTTGAGTCTCTCTTCTCATCTCAATAATCAGAGACTAAACTCTTAAAGATTTAGGACTTTGGAATTAGGGTTATGCCTGCATCCTTCTCTTAGGATGGAGTGTATAACTTTAATCCTAAGTGTTAAATCTTTAATTTGTTTAAACCTCTTAATCAAATCACTTAATAATCATAAGATTTCATCTTGTAACTTGGGCCTTACATTAGGGTTCTAATTCTTCCTTTATGGTTAAGAAGGACTAACCCTAGTGTTTAATGGACAAGTCCCCCTCAAGTTGTCTTACAAACCATAAAATTCACTTCTTAATCTCATCCCTTATTTAAAATCCACTTAATAAAGGCTTTGTTATATAATGAATTTAATCCCTAACCATGGATTAAGTTGAGGTATCTTCCTCAGCTTAAGTGTTCTCATCTATTATCCTTCTATTAGGATGGTGTAATGAGTCCACTAATCTGTGATTAAAGACTAAACTCATTACTTAACACTAAACAAAAACCCAAAAACATCTAATTAATCACAAGTAGGTTAATGATCTTAATCCTACATCATCATGACAATTAAGTTGATATGCTTATCTCATACTTAAGTATCCTCATTATCCCTAATCAGGGAGGATATAATGAGTTTACAAATCCTTGATTTAGGCTTAAGCTCATTAACGTATGCAAAACACCAAAAAACAATAACAAAACTGAAAACACAAAAACAAACAATAATTGTCTCCTTCGGGATTCTTTTATCATCACTTTCATTCACAAACGAGAACTTGCTTCTTCCGTCTAATGCAAGACAGCTAGTACTCGAGCCAGACGAGTCATACACTTGAGCATAAACAAGTAAGCAGTTCACAGTCAAATCATCTTCAGTCTCTTTGAGTCGAACTACGGTGTTCTGACTTCCTCATTGCATGAGAGGATACTTAGGCATAACTTAACTATTATCGAACAAAAGTCTTTTTGTCTCCCCCCTCTTTCAGCATTCTTTAAAGGCCTTAGTTCCTGAGCATTCACCCTTTTTGCACTGACACTCGTATTTTTCTTTTCTAGCTTTTGCACACAGATAACACATACACTACCCCTTTTAAACACAATCTTTTAAGCGTGGATCCCGTCGAGTACGACGGACAATTTGGGTGCTAATACCTTCCCAGGTTGTAACCAACCCCCTTTCTCAGTTTCTCTGGTTCGCAACCGTCTTATCCATCTTTTTCTAGGTTTATGCAGCATTACCTTTCCTTCGGGATAAAAATGCCGAGCTGGCGACTCTATTCATCTTCACCTTCATTTTCTCCTTTCGCCGACCGTTCGCGTCTTTACCCTATCTGACCTGGTGTCTTTTCGGGGGAGAGACACTATCCACGCATCTGAGCAGAACCATGTCGAAGTTTTGCTTGTATAGCACATCATCTTTATTCAAAAAGAATCCACCTGCTAGCCTTCTGAGAGTTTTTTGTCTTTACTGGATTCCCCAGTCGGGTACTCTCGAGACTTTAATAATTTCTTGATATCATGATACCAAGGTTTGTAATCCTCACCATTGTCAACTGCAAAGACATAAGCAGGTCTTTCAAGACGAGAGACCATGATTCGAGGCACATAATTCTCTTGACAAACTTTAATCATGGATGACAAAGTTGCTAGGGCATCAGCGAACTGATTTTCATCTCGAGGAATATAACTCAGCTTGACTTTCGTAAAGAAAGTTAGCAGCCTTCTAGTATAATCCCTGTAAGGAACCAAGTGAGGTTGATGAACTAAACACTTGCCATTTACTTGGTTCACCACCAAAGCAGAATCTCCGAAGATCTCGAGGTTCTTGATTCGCAAATTGATTGCCTCTTCAACCCCCATGATGCAAGCTTCATACTCTGCTTCATTATTGGTACATTCGAAAGTTAGTCGAGCAGTGAAAGGCATATGGACACCCTCTGGTGAGATAATGACAACACCTACTCCACTTCCGTTTACGTTCACAGCTCCGTCAAACATCAACTTCCATTTGGATTCAGGGTCTGGCCCCTCCTCCGGAAGTGGTTCTTCATAGTCTTTCAACATGAGGAACATGATGTACTCATCCGGAAACTTGAACTTCATAGGCTGATAATCATCAATGGGCTACTAAGCCAAGTATTCTAACAATACACTCCCTTTGATTGCTTTTAGCAAAGTGTACTGGATGTCATATTCCGTTAGAATCATCTGCCATCGGGCTACCCTTCCTGTTAGAGCCGACTTCTCGAAGATATACTTTACAGGATCCATCTTGAAAATTAGGAAAGTGGTGTGAGTCAGCATGTACTGTCTTAGTCGGCGAGCAGCCCATGCCAAAGCGCAACAAGTTTTCTCGAGTAATGAGTAGCGTGTCTCACAATCGGTAAAATTTTTGCTAAGGTAATAAATGGCGTTCTCTTTTTGACCAGACTCGTCTTGCTGACCCAACACACATCCCATTGATCCATCAAGCACAATAAGATACATGATTATGGGTCTCCCTGGCACTGGAGGCATGAGAATTGGAGGTTCTAGCAGGTACTCCTTGATTTGGAAATGGCTAGTTGGCAGTCTTCATTCCATTTGACAGCTTGATTCTTCCTTAGAAGTTTGAAGATAGGCTCACACGTGGCAGTTAGGTGTGAGATAAACCGTGAAATGTAGTTTAGTCTCCCTAAGAAACCACGTACTTGCTTCTCGGTTCTTGGTTCAGGCATCTCCTGGATGGTTTTTACCTTGGCTGGGTCAACCTCAATTCCCCGCTCACTAATGATGAAACCTAGTAGTTTACCAGAGCGGACCCCAAAGGTGCCTTTGTTCGGATTCAACCTCAATCTGAACTTCCGGAGTCTGTCAAACAACTTTTCTAGATTGACCAAGTGATCTTCTTCTGTTTGGGATTTTGCTATCATATCATCAACATATACCTCAATCTCATGATGAATCATGTCGTGAAATAGCATCATCATTGCCTGTTGGTAAGTGGCTCCAGCATTCTTAAGACCAAACGGCATGACCTTATAACAGAAGGTGCCCTAAGGCGTGATGAAGGTAGTCTTTTCCATATCATCGGGAGACATCTTAATCTAGTTATAACCTGAAAACCCGTCCATGAAAGAGAATACGGAGAACTGGGCAGTATTGTCAACAAGCACGTCTATATAAGGCAAAGAGAAATCGTCTTTAGGGCTGGCCCGATTCAAGTCCCTGTAGTCTACACACATCCTGACTTTACTGTCTTTTTTAGGGACCGACACAATATTGGAAACCCATGGAGGGTAACTGGTCACAACCAAGAAACCAACATCAAATTGCTTCTGTACTTCCTTTTTAATTTTGATTGTCATATCAGGGCATGTGTGTCTCAACTTTTGCTTCACAGGCGGGCAGTCTTCTCTCAAAGGCAGCTTATGCATCACAATATATGTGTCTAAACCGAGCATGTCTTGGTAAGACCAGGCGAAGACATCAACATACTCTTGAAGCATGGAAATTAGACGAGTCTTGATAGATTCCTCTAACATAGCCCCGATCTTTACCTTTTTCTTGTTTTCTTTGGTACCTAGGTTTATCACTTCAATGGCCTCTTCATGTGGCTGGATCATCTTTTCCGCCTGTTTAAGCAATCTGGATAATTCTTTAGGTAGTTCGTAATCTTCTTCACCTTCCTCATCGGCTTAGTAAATCGGATTGTCAAAGCCATACTTAGCCATAACAGGATCGTCATTGATAAGACCCGGTGAAGAGCATCTGCATGAATGATGATTCATGCGAGGCTTTAGAAAGAGTTTGAAAAAAATGAAAACATTGCCATTTTTTTTAAAAAAATTTCTTTCTTTTTTGAAAACAAAAAGCAAAAAAGATGAAAGACAAGGAACAACATGGATGAATTCAAAACGTCAACTTTATTAATGATCATGGTATTGTGTTAGGAACAAAGGAACCCTTACAATGAGCTACTATGCCCCGGGCAAGGCATAACGCTTGAATACAAGATAGACAAAAACAAAAACCATTACTCTTCAAAGAAAGTGACTGAAATGAGCCTTTCAGATGACCAATTGTTGAGCTGAGTCTATGGAGCACAAGGCCTGATCCACTCATCCAAGTCACAATCACTATCAACTGAGTCATCTTGCACTGCACTGATACTCCCATAATCAACCCATCATGCACTTGTGAAGGTAATCGGGCCATGACGACCTTGGCGCTCTGTTCAGATGATGACTGCCCAGGATGGTAGCCAACACCAAACATGTCCTTCTTTTCGGATACTTCCACTGGCTTGCCCCAACCTTCTCGTATCCCTGACTCCACCACCTTTAGAGCCTGTTTATAAGAGGTTATGGGAACCCCTTTCTTTGTTTCTTCGGAAGAAGCTTCTGATGAGGATGCTAACTCAGTCTTCAAGGGCTCGAAAGCTTGACACAGAGTCTCAACAATTTCACCGTCCATCTCTACATATTTAAATGAAGCCAGATGAATGATGAAGATATCCTCCTCTCCACAGACCGTTACGATCTGCCCTTCCAGACGAATTTCAGTTTCTGATGAAGCGTGGATGATATTGCCCCTGCCAAATGGATCCAGGGCCTCCCCAGTAAACAACTATATGCAGGCTGGATATCCATTACATAGAATGTGGTATTGAAGATTTGTGGCCCTACCTTGATCGGCAAGTCCACTTCCCCAAACACTGATCTTCTCGATCCATCAAATGCTCGAACCACCAAGTCACTGGGCTTCAGAATAATTCCGTCATAATCCAACTTCATTAATGCCTTCTTGGGAGGAACATTCAGTGATGATCCAGTATCTGTTAACACCCCAAATTTTCCCTCACTAATTTCACACCATGGCTTGTGATCTTTCATGTTTGCATTATCATAAGCATACCATCTCATATTGCATTTTTTTGTTTCACTGTATAGTTCAAGTTCATCTGCATCTAGGGTTTGTGATCTGAGCAATCCAAGGATCCATATGAGCCACTCCAAATGTCTCCAATCATTCCAAGAGGGTCCATGTGTGTTCCATCATCATATTATATCCCTCAAAGATCAAGGAAGTCAAGAAATCACAAGAACTTGGAAAGCATGGAAGCAGAGCTAGGGTTTCACTGCACTGATGACCTGAAATTAGGGTTTTGGTTTTAGAGGCCATAACTCCAAATATTTTGGTCATTATTGTTTATAATAGTCTCAATATGTTATAAGGATCATGTGTACCAAGTTTGATGAAGAAATTCATTGTAGAAGTCATTTGTTCACTGGGTAACGTCTTGAGCAAGTCAGAGCAAAATCAGGGCATCTGAGGCCCCCAACAATGGAACCAAAGTGGTATTTTCATCAAATTGAAGTTATATGATCTTTATTTGATCATT
The DNA here is from genome assembly GCA_963966055.1 of Lathyrus aphaca. Taxonomy (NCBI): domain Eukaryota; kingdom Viridiplantae; phylum Streptophyta; class Magnoliopsida; order Fabales; family Fabaceae; genus Lathyrus; species Lathyrus aphaca. The sequence goes on along the minus strand of OZ014520.1, from coordinate 485,225,185 downwards.
GAAGTGCTTTGAAGTTCACAAAATTGAAAAAATTTGAGCTAAACCAAAAGTTGCCAAAAATTGAAATGACTTGTAATGGAAACTTTCCATTTTGGGAAAGTTCTTCAACCTCCTCTTTCTCAACCAAAAATGCTTCAAATGAAAAGTTGTTGGTCATGAAAGTTGTATATTGGATCATTCCCTTTTAAAAAAGTACAAGAACATGTTCTAACTCATTATGGAACTCAAGTTATGGCCTTGCAAAGTTGGCAAAAATCCTATAATTTTCACATTCACACCAAAGAGGGATTTTTGCAAAACCACTTGCCAAGTCATTTTGTAACCTCTAATGCATCTCTAAGCATCATACAAACATAGTACAATGCATTGTGACCAGAATTACCCAAGGAATCACTTGTTTTCATGCCTTGCATCACAAGATTTCTCAAAGGGGGCAAAAATGCAAAGTCTTGCAAAACCTATGAAATCTTTTCCTCCAAACCATCCAGCTGCATAATTTCAATCCCATGGCTCTCCTTGAACCAAGCTGAGGCCAGACATGCCCTTGAACAACTGCTACACAAGCCCATACCTCAAGTACACATAATGTTGACTTTTTGCAACTTGGCCCATACCAATCAGCTGCAGCCACAACAACTCTCTGGCCAATAGAGACTTGTTATGTGCACCAAAAGCAAGCCATTTCACATAACCTTGAAACTTGAATCATCTCATACACCAAGTTTCACAAAAATCACCCTCAACCTTCAAGCTTTCGATTCTCTCTACTCAGCCACTCAAACCTCAAACAAACTTCACCATTCAACTCACCATCATCAATAGAACCTTTCCCAGCCATTAAACAAGTTTGAAACCCGACAAACACAAAACACGATTTCAGTGCAGTTGAGCTGCAATCTCTCAAACCAGCTAATTTCAACTCCTTCCAAGCCTTGCAACATCATCAGTGGATCAAGTGGAGGCTATTTGCACAAGAGAGAGGTCCAGAAAGTGCCAAACTGAAAAGCTTCATCTCAGGTATACCTCAAGAACAAATTTTCCAGAACTTGTTTTTTATGTTATAGAAATGATCTATATGCTTCACTGATCACACTGAACTTGTTGGTTTTGAAAATGGTTGCGTATTGAGTATTTCATGGCTGTCTGAAAGTTTTGCCATTTTTGAGTTTTGATTCGTATCTTGTTCATGATGCATTAGAAATTGATTTTTAGGGTTGATTCTTGCTGGGGAAGGTTTGGGGATGTGATATGGAGCTTTAGAGCTCCTGAAATGGCCTAGGGAAGAAGTTAATAGTTTGGTCTCGCTGGAGAAGATGACCGGAACACTGTTCCGGTCATCTGAAAGTGATTAGGGCTAATTTAGGGTTTAGTTTGCCAGATGCATTCTGGGCCTTTAGATCAGGATTAATTTAGAATGAGTGGCCAGGATTAGTTCATTTAGGGTTTAATTCGTATTAATTAAATTAATTAATTATGTTTAGCCAGTTTGAATCTGAGCCATAGGATCTGGCGTGCAGTCTTTCCCTCTCTCCCCAGTTTGAATGTGAACCACAGGATGCGCTGACTTTCTTTTTATTCACATTTATTTTGTTTTCTTTTCATTTATTTTGTGCATTTTATTAAAAATATCAAAACTCATCAAAAAAATTTCAAACTTTGCATTTCTGATTCAAATATTTTTCTTCATCCAAAAATATTTTTATTTTTATTTTTTACATTTTAAAAGCATTTTTAAAATATTTAAATGTTTATTTTAATTAATTAATGGAAATTAATTAATTAAAATACCATTTAGGTTTCTAAAAATCACAAAACAATTCACACTGCATCTTAAGACATTTAGAAACATTGTCAAACCATTCATACAAATTTCTTTTTGGTTTTGAACATACTTTGACATTTCCTTTGAATTTAGGGTTCATAAAATTCCCTTTTTAGAACCCTAACTTTGAAAAATCTTTTCTGCCTAACCATGAAGGGTTTGATAATGATTCTTTTTGTATTGTTTTCCATATAACATTTAGTTTCTAGGATATTTTTGTAATGAATTTATATTTCATTTGCAAATTGATTGGCATTTTTCCTTTTGAGGTACCCAAAAACCCTAGTTAACTTAGAAAAATCATAACTTTCTTTAGGTTAAGAGTTGGACCTTCTCCTTTGGGGTGTGATATCATAGGGGATTAGGGTTTGTTTGAGCTCATTTGAAAATTTGTATCATGTGAATTGCTTCTGTTTTGATCATTTTCATCTCATCCTTTCATGTAACCCTAATTTAGCATCCTTACCTGCATCTTACATTGCATTGCATGAACACATGAACTTGCCATGGCATTCTAAGCACTTGTATGCCATCTTAGACATCTTAAAACATTGCTTGAACATTTCTTGGTCATTTATTCATACATTTGCTATGCTTTGCATCCATTTCATTTCATAAACATCCATGTGTTCTCATACTTCAAAGCATGCTTCATTTGCATTCTTTCTCTTGTATGATCATCCATTGCACTTTGTATGTCTTTGCATCATGTCATAGAATCATTTGCATCATGTGATTGCTTCTGGTTTTGGTTTTTAACTTTGCATATGCTTCATTTCATTTCATTTCTTTCCTTATCTTAACATTTTTAGGTGGTAAGTTAATTTGAGAAGTGAATTTGCCTTCACTTCTCATTTCTCTTCATCTTCTTCATATGCATCTTTGCTGAATTTTTATTTGTCTTTGAGTGGGCTTACCCATTCATGTTCATCTTTCACTTTCTTTCTCTAAGTTACTTATCTTCTTCAATGAAGTAAGTAACTTATTCATCTGCTTCTTCCTCCTTCCATCTGCTTCTTCTATTGGTGGCTTCTTTGAAGATCTCTCTTAAGCCTCACAAACCATAGGAACATCCAAGCATGATAAGAATTAGGGTTGTGATTAGTCCCCCTTAGTTTTCACCTTTGAGTCTTCTTTGTGTCTCTCTTCTCATCTCATCATTAGAGACTAAACCTTTAAGGTTTTAGGACTGTGGAATTAGGGTTATGCCTGCATCCTTCTCTTAGGATGGAGTGTATAACTTTAATCCTAAGTGTTAAACCCTTAATTTGTTTAAACCTCTTAATCAATCCATCTAATAATCACTAAGACATTAACTTGTAACACTGGCCTTACATTAGGGTTCTAATTCTTCCTTTATTGGTTAATAAGGACTAACCCTAGTGTTTAATGGACAAGTCCCCCTCAAGTTGTCTTACAAACCATAAAACTCAGTTCTTAATCTCATCCTTAATTAAAATCCACTTTAATAAAGACTTGTTTTGTCATGAGGTTAATCCCTAATCATGGATTAAGTTGAGGTATCTTCCTCAGCTTAAGTGTGCTCCTCTATTATCCTTCTATTAGGATGGTGTAATGAGTTCACTAATCCTTGATTATGGCTTAAACTCATTAATTAACACTAAACAAAAACCCAAAAACATCCTAATAATCACAAGTAGGTTAATGATCTTAATCCTACATCATCATGCTAATTAAGTTGAGATGTTTATCTCATACTTAAAGTATTCTCATTATCCCTAATCAAAGGGAGGATATAATGTGTTTACTAACCCTTGATTTAGGATTAAGCTCATTAACTTATGACAAACTCCAAAAACAAATAAAAGACTCAAAAAACAAAAACAAATAATAATCGACTCCTTCGGGATTCTTTTCTCACCATCTTCATTCACAAACGAGAACTTGCTTCTTCCGTCTAATGCAAGACAGTTAGCACTTGAGCCAGACGAGTCATACACTTGAGCATAGGCAAGCAAGCAGTTCACAAGTCAATTTATCTTTCAGTCTCTTTGAGTCGAACTACGGTGTTCTGACTTCCTCATTGCACGGGAGGATACGTAGGCATAACTTAACTGTTATCGAACAAAAGTCTTTGTGTCTTCCCCCTCTTTCAACACTCTTTTTAAGCCTCAGTTCTTGAGCATTTTCATTTCACCTTTTGCACTGACACTTGTATATTCGTTTCCAGCTTTTGCACACAGATAGCACATACACCTACCCCTTTTAACACAAACTTTCAAGCGTGGATCCCGTCGAGTACGACGGACAATCTGGTGCTAATACCTTCCCATGTTGTAACCAACCCCTTTCTCAGTTTCTCTGGTTCGCAACCGTCTTATCCATATCTTTCTAGGTTTATGCAGCATTACCTTTCCTTCGGGATAAAAATGCCTAGTTGGCAACTCTATTCACCTTCATTTCATTTATCCTTTCGCCGACCGTTCGCGTTTGTACCTTATCTGACCCGGGTGTCTTTTCGGGGGAGCGACAGTATCCACCAATACATGAGATAACATAGCACCCTTACACTCCAAAGAAATATGTAGTGCCCGATTGTGGGCACGACCCTCAGATGTTAGGTCCATGTCAGTGAAACCTGTAAACACCCCAAATTTTCCCTCACTAAGTTCACACCATGGCTTGTGATCTTTCATCTTTGCATTAGTTTAAGCATATCATTTCATATGGCATATTTGCTTCACTGCATTAGTTCAAATTCATCTGTATCTAGGGTTTGTGATCTGAGCAATCCAGGATCCATCTGAGCCACTCCAAAGGTCTCCAATAATTCCAAGAGGGTCCCTGTATATTCTATCATCATAATATATCCCTCAAAGATCAAGGAATCCAAGAAATCACAAGAACTTGGAAAGCATGGAAGCAGAGCTAGGGTTTCACTACACAGATGACCTGAAATTAGGGTTTTGGTTTCAGAGGCCATAACTCCAAATTTTTTGGTAATTCTTGTTTCTAATGGTCTCAATATGTTATAAGGATCATGTGTACCAAGTTTGATGAAGAAATTCATTATGGAAGTCATCTGTTCACTGGGTAACTTCTTGAGCAAGTTAGAGCAAAATCAGGGCATCTGAGGCCCCCAATAATGGAACCAAAGTGGATTTTTCATCAAATTGAAGTTATATGATCTCTATTAGATCATTGAAGTGCTTGGAAGTTCACAAAATTGAAGAAAATTGAGCTAAACCAAAAGTTGCCAAAAATGGAAATGACTTGTAATGTAAACTTTCCATTTTGGGAAAGTATTTCAACCTCCTTTTTCTCAACAAAAAATGCTTCAAATGAAAAACTGTTAGTCATGAAAGTTGTAGATTGGATCATTCCCTTTTCAAGAATGACAAGAACAAGTTCTAATTCATTATGGAACTCAAGTTATGATCTTTCAAAAGTCCTATAATTTTCAAGAATACAACAAAGAGAGATTTTTGCAAAACCACTTGCCAAGTCATTTTGTGACTTCTAATACACTTCTATGCATCATACCAACATAGTACATTGCCTAAAAATTAGAATTGCCCAAAGAACCATCTCATTTCATGCCTTGCCCATCAAGAAATCACATAAGGGCCAAACTTCATGAAAATTGCAAAATGATACACAACCATGCTTCCACTTGCTGAATCACCACAAAACCAATTCCATGGCTCTCCTTGATCTCTGTTGAGCCAGGACAAGCATAAAAGCCAGCTGCAAGAGAGTCCATACCTCAAGTACAAGTTTTGTTGACTTTGTGCAAGAATGCTCATACCAATCACCATAGGCCACAACAACTTCTCTGACCTATCAAAGCTTGTTATGTGGATCAAACATAGCTCATAACACACAACACACAAGCCTAACACTTCTTATTTCCCAAGTTCCTCAAAATCACCCCATTTGCAAAAACTTTCGAAACTCACAGTACACATACTCAAACTTCAAACCTTTTTCACAAAATAACTCAGCATCACAAGAGGATCATTTCCCACCCTTCATTGCAACCAAAAATCCCCTCTACACAAAACACGATTTCTGGCCAGCAAGAGTGCAAGCTCTCATTTCAGCCATTACAAACTCCTCCCGAGCATCAAAGCTTCATCAGGTGGATCATTGGAGTCAGTTTGCACCAAAGAGGAGGCCAGATAGCTCAGATTGAGAAAGCTTCACTTCAGGTATCCTCAAGAACAAATTTTCTAGAAGTGTAATTTCTTGTTATAGAAATGTTCTTTGTGCTCTGCTGATCATCATGATCTATTTTGTTTTGAAAATGAGTGAGAAACAAGCATGTATGAAGCTTCTGAAATTTCTGCGTGTTTTTCCGTTTTGCTTCGATTCATGATCTTGAGTGAAAATAAATGGATTTTGTTGCTGGATTCATCTTTAGGGTTGTTAGTTGAGTGATTCTGGAGAGTTAGGGGGTCTGGGGTGGCCTAGGGTGGAAGTTGGGGTGAAGAGCTGGCCGGAAAAGATGACCGAAGGTCTTCTCTGGCCACCTGAAAGTCATTAAGAGGTTAATTAGGGTTTAGGGTTAGTTTTTAATACCAGCCATTGGATCATTGTTACCCGCGTGTTTGGATGGCTCAGATTGCCTCATTAAACCCTAATTCACATTTAATTATGATTAATTAATTAATTAAATAAAATTAACTCAGAGTGAATCTCAGCCACTCATTTGCGCGCTGGTCAACCAAAAATCCTCCCCGTTTGAATCATGTCCCTTGGATCAGCCTACTTTCTCTTAATTCATTTTTTATTTCATTTTTTATCATTTGTTTTGCATTATTTATTTAAAATACTTAAAAATTTCCAAAACTATTTTCCTTCTGCATTTTTAATTCAAATATTTTTCTCCACCCAAAAACATTTTTATTTTTATTTTTTGCATTAAAAAATCATTTTAAAAATATTTAAATGTTTATTTTTATTAATTAATGGAAATTAATTAATTAAAATATCATTTAGGTTTCTGAAAATTCTAAAAAAAAATCAAATTGCATCTTAGGACATTTAGAAACATTGTCAAACCATTCATACAAATTTCATTTTGGTTTTGATTCAACTTTGACATTTTTCTTGAATTTAGGGTTCATAAAAATCCCATTTTTTGAACCCTAACTTCAAGAATTCTTTTCTGCCTAACCATGAAGGGTTTGACATTGATTCTTTTTGAATTGATCTTCATATAGCATTTAGTGTCTAGCATAATTTTGTCACAAATTTATCTTTCATTTTCCATTTGATTTGCATTTTTCCTCTTCAGGTACCTTAAAACCCTAGATAACTTAGAAAATTCACAACTTTCTTTAGGTTAAGAGTTAGACCTCCTCCTTTGGGGTGTGATATCATATGGGGTTAGGGTTCATTTGAGTTCATTTGCAAATTTTTATTTTATGATTTACTTCTGTTTTTGACTTTTGCATCTCATGTTGCCTTAAAACCCTAATTTCTCATTTTCATTTGCATTCATCTTGCATATACATCCATACATGAACTTGCCATGACATTTCTTGCATTCATATGACATCTAAGACATCTTAGGACATATTAGAATCATTCTTGATCATTTCTTCATTCATTTGCCATGATGTGCATTCATTTCATTCCATGAACTTTCATGTGTTTTCAAACTTCAAAGCATGCATCCTTTGCATTCCAGCTCTTGTATGATCATTCATAACACTTGACATGTCTTTGCATCATCTCATAGCATCATTTGCAACATGTTTATGCTTATGGTTTTGGTTTTACCTTTGCATTTGTTTCATTTTCATTTCATTTCATTTCTTTATGCTAACCATTTTAGGTGGTAAGTAACTTGAGAAGTGAATTTGCCTTCACTTCTCATCTCTCTTCTATTTCTTCTTATGCATCATTGCTGCATTTTTCTTTGCTTTAGAGTGAGCTTGCTCATTCATGTTCATCTCTCACTTTCTTTCTCCAAGTTACTTACCTTCTTCAGTGAAGTAAGTAACTTGTTTCTTCTGCTTCTCCTCCTTTCATCTGCTTCTTCCATTGGTGGCTTCTCTGAAGATCTCTTGCAAGCCTTAAAAACCATAGGAACATCCATGCATGACAATAATTAGGGTTGTGATTAGTCCCCCTTTAGCTTTTACCTTTGTGTCTTCTTTGTGTCTCTCTTCTCACCTCATCATTAGAGACTAAACCTTTAAGGTTTTAAGACTTTGTGATTAGGGTTATGCATGCATCCTTCTCTTAGGATGGAGTGTATAACTTTAATCCTAAGAGTTAAACCCTTAATTTGTTTAAACCTCTTAATAAATCCATCCTAATAATCACTAAGACATTTACCTGTAACTTGGGCCTTGCATTACGGTTCTATTTCTTCCTTTACTGGTTAAGAAGGACTAACCCTAGTGTTAATGGACAAGTCCTCCTCAAGTTGTCTTACAAACCATAAAATTAACTTCTTAATCTTACCATTAATTAAAATCCACTTTAATAAAGGCTTGTTTTGTCATGAGGTTAATCCCTAATCATGGATTAAGTTGAGGTATCTTCCTCAGCTTAAGTGTGCTCATCTATTATCCTTCTATTAGGATGGTGTAATGGGTCTACTAAATCCTTGATTATGGCTTAAACTCATTACTTAACACTAAAAAAAACTCAAAAACACCTAAATAATCACAAGTAGATTAATGATCTTAATCCTACATCATGTTGATTAAGTGTGAGGTGTTTACCTCATGCTTAAGGTATTCTCATTATCCCTAATCAAAGGGAGGATATGATGAGTTTACTAACCCTTGGTTTAGGCTTAAACTCATTAACTTATGACAAACACAAAGAAGCAATAAAAGATTGAAAACACAAGAACAAACAATAATCGTCTCCTTCGGGATTCTTTTCTCATCACACTCACTCACAAATGAGAACTTGCTTCTTCCGTCTAATGCAAGACAGTTAGCACTCGAGCCAGACAGGTCATACACTTGAGTATAGAAAAGCAGGCAGTTCACAATCAATTTCTTTTTCAGTCTCTTTGAGTCGAACTACGGTGTTCTGACTTCCTCATTGCACGAGAGGATACGTAGGCATAACTTAACTGTCATCGAACAAAAGTCTCTGTTCCTTCCCCCCTCTTTCAGTTATTCTTTTTTTAAGCCTCGTTCCTGAGCACCTCACTTCACTTTCTTGCACTGAAACTTGTACATCCTTTTCCAGCTTTTGCACACAGATAGCACATACACTACCCCCTTTAAACACAAACTTTTAAGCGTGGATCCCGTTGAGTATGACGGACAATCTGGGTGCTAATACCTTCCCAGGTTGTAACCAACCCCCTTTCTCAGTTTCTCTGGTTCGCAACCGTCTTATCCATATCTTTCCAGGTTTATGCAGCATTACCTTTCCTTCGGGATAAAAATGCCTAGCTGGAGACTCTTTTCACTTCATTTCTTTTCTTCCTTCGCCGACCGTTCGCGCTTGTACCGGGATGCAAATCTTTGGGTGCGACAACTTGGTGACTCTGCTGGGGAACCTTATACTGCAACCAGGGCTTTTGGTTCTTTTTGTGGGTTCCTCCTAGCGCTTGTTTGATTTGTATTTACGAGGGTGTTATGTGCTACTTGTTCTTATTTGTTTATTGCTTTATTTATTGCTTTCTGTACAACTTTACTTATTGATTTCTTTTATAGTTTTATGCATTTCATACTGTCATTATCATGTGCTGGATCTCTTGTCTGTTTTGGTGGGTGGGGTTTCATTGAGTGATTAAGGTCCTATACCAGGGACCTGAGTGACACATAGGCTAGAGTGGCCTCGTATTATTTCCGATTCCATTTCGGTCTGGTGCAGGAATATGAAACACGGTTCAGACATGGGTTTCTTCTTGAGAACTCTGTGCTACAGATTTCCTGTAGTACTAGGGCTATCTGGGAAGCCTGCTAAGTCTGGATGACCTTTTATGACCTTCGGCATCTAAGGTGAATTAGAGCAGGATCTTTTATGGTTATTGTAAACACTGTACCTCCGGGTTAGAAGTGTTTACACTTCTCATTGTAAACACCCCAAATTTTCCCTCACTAAGTTTTCACCATGGCTTGTGATTCTTTTCATTTTGCATAAGTTCAATCATATCATCTCATATTGCATTTTTGCTTCACTGCATTGGTCCCAAGTCATTTGCATCTAGGGTTTATGATTTGAGCCATCCCTGAGCTATCTGAGCCACTCCAAAGGTCTCCAATCATCTCAAGAGGGTCCATGTATGTTCAAGCATCATATTATATCATCCCAAGATCAAAGAAGTCAAATAATCACAAGAACTGAGAAAGGCATTGAAGTAGAGCCAAGCTTAACTACACAGATGACCTAAAATTAGGGTTTTGGTTTCAGAGGCCATAACTCCAAATTTTTTTGTCATTCTTGTTTCTATTGGTCTCTATATGATATAAGGATCATGCATACCAATTTTCATGAAGAAATTCAATGGGGAAGGCATCTGATCAATAGATGACTTCTTGAACAAGTCAGTGCAAAATCAGGGCATCTGAGGCCCCCAATGACACAACCAAAAGGTCTTATCCATCATTTTGGGTGTATATGATCTTTATTTGATCTTAGAAGAAGTTAGAAGTTCACAAAATTGAATAATTTCAAGCCATTTGCAAAGTTGCCATTTTGGGAAAATGACTTGTAATGCAAAATTGCCATTTTGGGAAAGTTTTTCAACCTCCTCTTTTTGATTCAAAAATGCTTCAAATGAAAAATTCTTGGTCATTAAAGTTGTAGATTGGATCATTCCCTTTTCAAAAAGTACAAGAACTTGATCTAATTCATCATAGAACTCAAGTTATGGCCTTGCAAAGTTGGGAAAAATCACAAAATTTCACTTATGTACCAAAAAGGGAAACTTGCAAAAACTCATGTCAAACCAATTTGTGACCTCTAGTTTACTTCTAACCATTACACAAACATCATACATAACCTATAATTCAGAATTGCCCAAGAAATTTCTCACTTTCATGCCTTGGATCACAAGTATCATAAGCCATTTATCATAAAAGTCACAAAGAGAAAAATATTGCAAGAATGATTCTTAGAGGTTTGTTTAGTTTCTAATCAATCTCAAAGTATCATAACAACATTATATGGTCCACTTTGCTGCAAATTGCTCAAGGAATATCACATGTCCATGACCAAAAACTTCAAAATGCAACAAGTTGTAAAAAGGCAAAACATGTGACATCTCACCCTTCATCCATTTCTGATCACTTCAAAGCATCCCATGGCCAACCTTAAAGCCAGCAGAACTCAGAGCAGCCCTAGGATAGCTTCTGTCACAGCCCATACTTGAGGTACACCTACCACTGACTTTTTGGCCAATTGCCCCATGCCATTCCCATAGTACATGTCACTTCCTCTGACTCTTTCCAATAGTTTAGGATTGGTTTATGGATCATAAAACAGGCTGGACATGAACTCAACAGACACACACAATCAGATTGCACAAAAACTGTCAAAAGCTTCATCTCTTCGAAACTTTTCTCACAACCATCAAACCTCAAACTTTTCTTCACCAATAAGTCATATACCATCCATGGATCAAGAATCAAGCACTGAAACAGCCTAAAACACCACATACACAACCCTCCAAATCTGCTACACCTGAGCCAAAACCTTCAAACCAGACCATACAAGCTTGCTCTAAGCTTCATTTCATCATCAGGGGGTTCATAGGAGGGGATTTGCACCAAAGAAGGGTCCAGAAAGCTCAGCATTAGGAGGTTCAATCTCAGGTATAACTCAAGAACTTTTTTTCCAGAAGCTTAATTTTAAGTTCTTAATCGAATCCTTATGTTGTGCTGATGATGTTGATGTATTTATTTTTCAAAATGGTGGGATATTTAGTATGTATGGAGTCTTTGAAAGTTTTAACCCTAGAGACGTTTTGCTTCGATTTGGCATTTTGATGGATGAAAAATGGATTTTGTTTAGGGATTTAGGATCAGTGATGTGTGGGGATCATTTCTGGGCAAAAATTTAGGAGTTTAGAAACCTATAGGAGATTTTAGGTTTTCGGTTCACCGGAGAAGATGACCGGAACATTGTTCCAGTCACCTGAAACTCATTAGCCCTAATCAGTGTAATTAGTGAGGTTTAAACATGAGCCATTAGATCTTGCTTCCCGCGCGTGTTTCAAGGGCTCAGATCATTCCAATTAGCCCTAATTCACCATTTAATTAATTAATCACGTTTAATTAATCAGGACAAATCTGAGCCATTAAAAAACGCGTTGGTCAACCATTTTCCTTCAGCTTCAAATCTGGATCATTGGATCTGTTTAATTCTTATTTAATTTAATTTATTTCATTTTTATTTTGCATTTCTTTGTGCATTTTATTTAAAATAGCTAGAAGCTTTCAAAAAATTTTATTTTTTGCATCATGACTTCAAATATTTTTCTCCACCCAAAAATAATTTTTATTTTATTTTTTGCATAAAATTTGTATTTTGTAAAATATTTAAATGTTTATTTTAATTAATTAATGGAAATTAATTAATTAAAATACCATTTAAGTTTCTAAAAATCCCCAAAAAAATCACATTGCATCTTGACACATTTAGAAACATTATCAAACCATTCATACAAATTTTTTTTGGTTCTTGATCCATTTTTACATTTTTCTTTGGATTTAAGGTTCTTAAAAAGCAATATTTTGACCCTAACTTAGAAAAATCTTTTCTGCCTAACTATGAAGGGTTTGATAGTGGTTCTTTTTGCATTGCATTCCACATATCATATAGTTTCTAGGGTAAAATTGGCATGAATTTATCTTTCATTTTTGATTTGTTTTGCATTTTTCTTTGTGAGGTGCCTTAAAATCCTAGCAAACTTAGAAAAATCATAACTTCCTTAGGGTTAAAAGTTAGGTCTCCTCCTTTGGGGTGTGATGTCATATAGGGTTAGGGTTCCTTTGATCCCATTTTCAATTTTTTATCTTGTCATTTTCTTCTGATTTTGAATTTTGCATTGCATCTTGTACATAAACCCTAATCTTTGCCTTCATTTGCATTCATCCTTCATATGCTTGCATACATAAACTTGCCATGACATTTTATGCATCCACATGACACATAAGACATCTTAGGACATATTAGAATCATGTTTTATCATTGAATCATCCATTTTCCATGCTTTTGCTTTCATTTCATGTCATATGCATTCATGAACTTGCATGGTTACTCTCATGTCTCATTTGCATTCCCATCCTTTGTATGATCATCCACATCTCTTGGTTTGCTTTCATACCATCTCATAGCATCACTTGCATCATGATTATGCTTCTGATTTTGGCTTTCACCTTTGCATTTCATCTCATTTGCATTTCATTTCATTCCTTGTTGCTAACTTTTCAAGTGGTAAGTGTTTGAGAAGTGAATTTGCCTTCACTTCTCATAATTTCTTCTCATCCCCTTTATGCATCTTTGCTGCATTTTTACTTGTGAATTAGAGTGAGCTTGCTCATTCATGTTCCTTCTCCATCTTCTTTCTTCAAGCAACTTGTCTTCTTAAGTGAAGTAAGTTGTCTTGCTTCTTCTGCTTCTCCTCCTTTCATCATGCTTCTTCCTTGGTGGCTCTCTTGAAGATCTTCTTGCAAACTTCATTAACCCTAGGAACAACCAAGCATGATCACAATTAGATTTTGATTAGTCCCCCTTTAGTTTTACCTATGTGTCATCTTTGAGTCTTCTCTTCTCATCTCATAATCAGGGACTAAACCTTAAAGGTTTTAAGGCTTTGTGATTAAGATTATGCCTGCATCCTTCTATTAGGATGGAGTGTATAAATTTAATCCTAAGTGTTAAACCCTTAATGTGTTTGAATCCTTTAATCAATCCATCTAATAAATCACTAAGACATCAAGCTTGTAACTTGGGCCTTGCATTAGGGTTCTAATTCTTCCTTAATTGGTTAAGAAGGACTAACCCTAGTGTTAATGGACAAGTCCCCCTCAAGTTGTCTTACAAACCATAAGATCCACTTCTTAATCTTACCATTAACTAAAATCCACTTTAATAAAGGCTTTGTTTTGTCATGAGGTTAATCCCTAATCATGGATTAAGTTGAGGAGCCTTTCTCAGCTTAAATGTTCTCATCTATTATCCTTCTATTAGGATGGTGTAATGGGTCCATTAAATCCTTGATTATGGCTTAAACTCATTACTTAACACTAAACAAAAACTCCAAAAAACATCTAAATAAATGCAAGTATGTTAATGATCTTAATCCTACATCATGGTGATTAAGTGTGAGGTGTTTACTTCATACTTAAGGTATTCTCATTACCCCTAATCAGAGGGAGGATGTGATGAGTTTACTAACCCTTGGTTTAGGCTTAAGCTCATTTTCTTATGATAAATTCAAAAAGCAATAAAAGATTGAAAACACAAAAAACAAACAATAATCGTCTCCTCCAGGATTCTTTTCTCATCTCATTCACTCACAAACGAGAACTCGCTTCTTCCGTCTAATGCAAGACAGTTAGCACCTGAGCTAGACAGGTCATACACTTGAACATAGACAAGTAAGCAGTTCATCAGTTAATTTATCTTTCAGTCTCTTTGAGTCGAACTACGGTGTTCTGACTTCCTCATTGCACGAGAGGATACGTAGGCATAACTTAACGGTTATCGAACAAAAGTCTCTGTCCATCCCCCTCTTCCATCATTATTCCTTTAAGCCTCATAGTCTTGAGCTTCACATTCTTTCCTTACACTGACACCCTTACATTCACTTCACATTTCTTTTTGCACTGACACTTGCATTCTTTTCCAGCTTTTGCACACAGAATAGCACTGACACTACCCTTTTAAACACAGACTTTTAAGCGTGGATCCCGTCGAGTACGACGGACAATCTGGGTGCTAATACCTTCCCAGGTTGTAACCAACCCCCTTTCTCAGTTTCTCTGGTTCGCAACCGTCTTATCCACCTCTTTCTAGGTCTATGCAGCATTACCTTTCCTTCGGGATAAAAATGCCTAGCTGACGACTCTTCTCTTTTCATCCTTTCTCTTTCGCCGACCGTTCGCATCTGTACCCTATTTGACCTAGCCTCATTTAGTGGGAGCGACAACTTGGCGACTATGCTGGGGATCCTTATACTGTAACCAGGGCTTCTGGTTCTTTTTGTGGGTTCCTCCTAACGCTTGTTTGATTTGTGTTTAGTGGGGTGTTATGTGCTATGTGTGTCTATTTATTTTGCTTTATTTATTGCTTTATGTACAACTTTATTTATTACTTTCTTTACAGTTTTATACATCATACTGTCATACTGTCATTGCTGGATCTGGTTTGCTGTTTTGGTGGGTGGGATCCATTGAGAGTTTAAGGTCCTATACCTGGGACCTGAGTGACACCTAGGCTAGAGTGGTTCATGTTCTTTCCCATTCCATTTCGGTCTGGTGCGGGAATATGAAACACGGTTCAGATGTGGGTTTCTTTTTGAGAACTCTGTGCTACAGATTTCCTGTAGTTCTAGGGCTATCTGGGAAGCCTGCTAAGTCTGGATGACCTTTATTATGACCTTCAGAAGCTGAGGTGAATTAGAGGAGGATCTTTTATGGTTATTGTAAACACTGTACCTCCGAGTTAGAAGTGTTTACACTTCTCATAACTGATCCAAGTCTGAGGATCCTTATTCTAGAACATTACCTGTGAGGGGGTTGGGATGTTTACAGGTTTGTAGGAACCCTTGGCCACATCATACCCTGTTACTATTTTGTTTAAGAATACTTCACTTTGGACAGTTCTTGTGATTAACCCTGGACATGTGACTCTTTATTTGAGTCCCCCACCCTAGTTACTGGATTTCTGAGCCTCCATCTGGACTCTTGAACATACATGGACTTTATATCAAGACAGATAATCAGATCCAGCTCTTGATCACAAACCCTTGCATATCATTTGCATACATCATCATTGCATCATTTAACATTTGTTTATTTGTTTTTCAGGGTATCCATGTCATTATATCTTGGTTTTGGTTTTGACCCCTTCTACTGCATAGACCTTTGCTTCAGTCATCTGCTTCAGCATCTGCTTCAGTTATCTCCCTCATCACCTGCATCAGTCTGCCAGAGGAACATCTCCAGCATCAGTCTGTGATCTTCATCAACACTTATATCCAGCTTCTTCAACAAGCACTTATGGCTACTCCCGGGAAAAGCAACATATCCTACCACTTTTTTGAGCCTGTGTTGACTGGCATCAGGCAGGTCCAGTCACTTATCACACCTGACCATATCCCACTGTTTAGAGAACACTATGGAGGTATCCTGGACATGGTTATGGACCTTGATCCTTCTCAGAGGAGCATGATCCACACATGTTTACAGTTTTATGACCCTCCATTGAGATGTTTCACCTTTCCAGACTTTCATCTAGGGCCTCTACTGGAGGAGTTTTCTTCATTGATTGGAATACCTATCAGAGGGGGAATCCCTTTCAACCCAGAGATGACTGCTCCCAGAAATGAGAGATAGCAAGGGCACTGTACTTGGAGCCTGCCCTGATTGAGCAAAGTATGACAACAAAAGCTGGGATTCCTGGTTTGCATATGGACTTCTTGATTTCTCAGGCCATCCTGAAGGCTTCATTGGGAGAGTGGAAGGCAGTCTGTGCACTGTTAGCCCTCAGCATATATGGGGTTATACTGTTTGCAGATGAGCCCAAATTTGTCAGCAAAAATGCCATCCATCTGTTTCTTCTGAAGAACCCAGTGCCTACACTGCTAGGAGATTTTTACTACTCCATTCATCAGAGGAATGAGAAACAGAGGGGGAAGTTGGTGAGATGTTGTGCTCCTTTGTTTTACACCTGGCTGCTCAGACACCTGCCTAAGTCAGATGCTTTCTTGAATCCCCACCAGCAGATGGTGCACCCAGAGCACCAAAGGCAAGGACATTATCACCAGCTGTGAACATTACCCTAATGTGCCTCTTATAGGAGTGAAGGGTTGCATCAACTACAATCCTTTACTGTTTAAGATACAACTAGGTTATGCCTTGGTTCACCCTCCCAGAGGACAGGATTTAGCTGAGACCCTGTATTGTGAAGTGCAACCTAATTCAGCTATTGTCAGACAAGCATCCTGGGCTTGGGACAACATCCAGACAAAAGGAGTAGCTATTCTTGGAAGATGTAACAATGTTGCTTCAACTCAGTACTCAGACTGGTCCCGTACTTGAGCTCAGATTACCAGAAAGCCTTTCACCTTGGAAGACATACCTGGACCATCCACAGTACAGCCTGCAGCAACAGTTAGCCTGGAGGAATTTGAAAAGTTGAAGGAAAGGAATGAGCAGCTATCCCAGGCCTTGAAGAAGACTCTTTGGGAAAGAAGTGATGGTCTCCTGGACATTGAGAGATTGGAAAAGCTCAAGGTGGAGCATCTTGCCAAAATTGAGATGACAGAGGACTACATCAGGAAAGCAAGGGCTGGGGAACCGATATTGAAGAATGCCTGTAAAGAGGCCAAGATTCAGAAAGCTAGGGCTGAGCACTATCTGCAAGAGAGTCAGGCTAGGTGGGTCAGGATCACCGAAGCTCGTACACAAGAAGACCAGAAGACTCAAGCAAAGATTGAGCAGCTAGAGGCTAATGAAAAGAAACAGCAGGAAGCTCTGTTGGCTGCATAGAAAGAGATATCAGAGTTGAAGCTCAGAGCAGGATTGAAGAGATCAAAGGACCAGGACAGGCATAAGAAGCTGACCACTACCATTGCTACCAGGAACCTCCTCATTAGGACCATTACAGAGCACCCAGCTGGTCCAGTGACTGAGGCACTCCTGAAGGAGGTCAGAGAGGATGAGTTTGGACTGGATGTCTGATTTCTTTGCTTGTTGTTTGTTTCCATTTGATGTACTTTTCCTTTTGTTGTATTTTGACTCTCTACGGGAACGTATTGTAAAACAAACTATGTATTGTTCACCATTTGTAATATATTTTAGTTTGTTCTCATTTGGGTTTTCTCTCAACAACATCAAGCATCTTCCTCGAGGTCTGGAAAGGTCAAACCCAAGAACCAAACCGGATACCTTGGAAAACAAATAAGCATACTGCATTGCATACTAACTTTGTTTTTGTTTCGCATGCACCGGTACCCGACTCGTAACAACCTTCCCGGCATTCAAAAGGAACAAGTACAGCAGGATCTGACTGAAATCAGAAATCAGATGGCCAATGAGAGAGTGGAGATGAGAAATCAGATGTCTCAGTTCATGGCAGTAATGACTGGCTTAGCCCAGAGTCAAGAAAGGTTAAGAGAGTTGGTGGAAAGACAGACTCCTGAGGAGCTTCATCTTGGAATAGGAGGAACTAGCAACAATGAAGGAGGCCAGCCTCGTATTAACCCTCCAGTTTATGGACCTCATCTGGATCCAGAAGTTAACATCCCAAGAAATGGTCAAGGAAATGCTACTGGGGGCCAAATCCTGCAGGAGGATCCTCAGGGGGAACAGTTTACTGTCATTGGGGCTGAAGATGAGGTATAAGACAGAAGATTAGACAAGATTGCTGAAAAGTTAAGATCTTTGGAATCTCATAATTCTTTAGGCTTCGATGTGATGGATATGGGACTAGTGGATGGGGTGAGAATTCCCCACAAATTCAAGCCCCCATGCTTTGCAAAATACAATGGTACCTCTTGTCCTCGCACTCATCTGCAGTCTTTCTTGGGAAGGCTCAAAGCGTATACCATGGATGAAAAGTTATGGATGTTCTACTTTGAGGACAGTCTGACTGGAGCTTCGAGAGAATGGTATTCGCATTTGTCTAGGGCCACCATAAGATGTTGGAAGGATTTGGCCGAGGCTTTCATCCGTCAATATCAGTACAACCTGGACATGGCTCCCAATAGAACTCTTCTAATGGGCATGTCTCAGTCTTCTAGAGAGAGCTTTCGGGATTATGCCCAAAGGTGGAGACAGCTTGCTGCTGCTGTCCAACCACCCATGTCAGAAAGGGAAATGGCTGACATGTTCATGAACACATTTCAAGGGACTTATATTGATAGACTGGATGCTTTCTCCTCTACCAGTTTTGCTGATGTGGTCATAGTCGGAGAGAGGATTGAAAGTCTCTTAAAGATGGGTAAAATCTCCGACAGTGGTGTAAGTTCCTCCAACAATCCCAGAAAACCTTTTGCGGGACCCCGAAGGGCAGGTGAAACAAATTCCATTCATGCAAGCATGGGCAGACCTCAATATGCTCACCGGTCAGTAGCAGATGTTACCATCCCAGCTCCAATTCCACAACAATCATCATATCCTCAACAACAGCAACCCCAGTATCAACAACAAGCTCATTACCCGCAACAAAGGTCGTACAACAACAACAATATCAACCAACAACAGCGTCCATTCCAATAAAGGCCATCACAAGCAAATAGGGTAATTGACCCAATCTCAATGCCGTATGCGGCACTCTTGCCACAACTCCTAAAGCTCAACCTAGTTGAGTTAAGGACGTTGGCACCTCCAGATCCTCTCAATATGCCAAAGAACTATGATGCAAATGCCAGGTGTGCATTCCACTCTAACGCACCAGGGCATAATACTAAAAAATGCAGGGCCCTACAGATGAAAGTCCAGGATCTGGTGGACTCAAAAGCTCTCAATTTTGCACCTCCTCCGAACGTTACAAGAAATCCAATGCCTAGTCACAACGGGCCTAGGATTAATTCTATTGAAGAGGGCAAACCATCCACATTAATTAACAATGTTGCAGAAATCCGAACACCCTTGGTTGAAATCAAAGCTCAGCTGTTGGAATGCCAAGTGTTCCCCGGATGTGAGGTCGGCTGTGGATATTGCAACATTGCCGTTAATGGATGTGAGAGACTGAGAAATGGCATAGACAACCTCATTATAGATGGCATTCTTCAGATTACGACAACAACGGCTACAACTCCAACAATTCCTTCATCAACAATCATAGATACTCCTACAACGTCAACAACTATTGTTCCAACAGACTCTGCTACAACTCCAACAAATGTTCAATCAATCACTTCAACGGATACAAATTCAGTCACATTTCCTTCTACAACGACAACACCCATTACTCCATCAGTTCCTGCTACAACTTCAACACCCGCACCGTCTACAACATCAGCAACAGTTAATGAAGGTGTCTCAGCAGTTACGATATACTACGATCCCACAAATGTTCCTTCCAACAACTCACAACAAAATGCTACTCCTGTCAGAGCTCCAATTACCATATATTATGATCCACACACCATTGTGGTCCCTTCTGCAGCTGCTATCAGTCCGGTCACTATCACAGTGCCTGGGCCAGTTCCTTACGAAAGCAATAATGCCATCCCTTGGCATTATGGCTCAGATCTATATTGCGAAGGGCAAAAAATTACTTTGGAATCATCAACTTCTTCACCTCAGATAGACAATGTGGGGGGGAGGCGGAGGCTTCACTAGAAGCGGACATCTCTTTGCCTCGCAAATACCAAGACCCATTGTTGAAGCAGAAGCTGCTGCTAAGGCAAAAGGGAAGAGCGTGGTGCAAGAAGAATCAGTTGCTAAAGAAACTTTGAAGACTCCTTTTGATCAAGAGGTTGATGAATTCATGCGGATCATCAAAAAGAGTGATTATAAGGTGGTGGGCCAGCTTCACCAAACACCTTCCAAAATCTCCATACTATATTTGCTAATGTGCTCCGAGGCTCATCGGAACGCACTATTAAAAGTCCTGCACGCAGCTTATGTGCCGGAGGAGATTACTGTCAATCAGTTAGAGGATGTGGTTGGAAATCTCAACGCTAGTCATGGACTAGGATTTACCAACACCGATCTGACAACGGAAGGTTACAATCACAACAAGGCTTTTCATATTACCTTGGAGTGTAAGGGTGCAGTTCTTTCTCACGTATTGGTGGACACAGGGTCATAACTCAATGTCCTACCCAAGAAAGCCCTTGTGAAGCTGGAGTATGATGGATTGGCACTACGCCCAAGCAACTTGGTAGTGAGAGCCTTTGACGGTTCTAAAAGATCGGTTCTGGGAGAGATAGAGTTACCAATAATGATTGGCCCACAGGTTTTCAAAACGACCTTCTTTGTGATGGATATACAGCCTGCCTACAGCTGTCTATTGGGTAGACCATGGATACACGCCGCTGGCGCCGTGACGTCAACCCTTCACCAGAAGTTAAAATTTGAGTGGGAGGGCCAGGTCATTACCATTTGTGGGGAAGAGGATATCTTCGTTAGCCAGCTGGCTACTTTCAAATACATTGAAATGGATGGGGAGATCCAAGAGACCATGAGTTAAGGGTTTGAAGCCCTTAATATCAATGAAACATCTGCTGTGTCTGGGACCTCCATCACATTATATCAACAAGCCCGGAAGGTTGTTGAGGAAGGTACCGCTCAAGGCTGGGGCAAACTGCTGCCAGTTGAAAAGAAAGAAGACCGATTCGGGTTGGGTTACAGACCAACTCGACAAGATCAACCAGAGGCTGCAACGGAGCCCAAGTTTGTTAGCGGGGGGATGCTCACCCCGGATGCTGTGAACAATTTGGAAGATGAGTCAGAAGACGAGCGTAACCTGGAAAGCTGGATACGTCCAAAGATTCTGGGGAACCATGTTCAAACTGGTCTTCCTAGGAAATTATAAGAGTTACTCCGACAGAGTAATTATTATTTCTTGTCTTTAAGCATGCATCAAGTCCTGCATCTTGCCCAAGATGCCAGGGCTCATTTTGTAATCGGGCCATCTTGTATTTTGTGCAAGCGATCAATTAATGAATATCAGGACATCTTTTGTAAATGAGTCTTTTCTTTTCCGCTCACAGTTTTTCATTTTTCATTTTTTGTACAAAAATAAAATGGCAATGTTTTTCAAAATAATAACTTCATTTTCACTTTTTCTAAACAAGATAAAACTGATCACTAAAATGAACAAATCTAAACCCTTGCAGAGAATGCCCTCCAGACTGCACCGACAACAACACCGCTATGACTTCGTATGACTTTGACAATCCGATTAATCAAGTCGATGAAGGGGTTGAAGAAGATTATGAGCTACCTGAAGAATTAGCCAGGTTGTTGAGACAAGAGGAGAAGGTTATCACTCCTCATCAGGAGGAAGTTGAGACGGTTAATCTTGGTACAGAAGAAGACCTGAAAGAAGTTAAGGTCGGGGCCTGTCTGCAAGATTCAGTAAAGGAGCAACTTATTAACATGCTTCGGGAGTATGTGGATGTTTTTGCTTGGTCTTATCAAGATATGCCAGGGTTGGACACCGACATTGTTATGCACAAGCTGCCGCTGAAAGAAGACTATCCGCCAGTAAAACAGAAGCTGCGCCGTACTCGCCCAGATATGGCAATGAAGATAAAAGAAGAGGTACAAAAGCATTGGAACCCCGGTTTCCTTGCTGTGACTAGTTATCCGCCGTGGGTTGCTAACATTGTACCTATGCCTAAAAAGGATGGCAAGGTGAGGATGTGTGTGGATTACCGGGATCTGAACAGAGCCAGCCCGAAAGATGACTTCCCTTTACCTCACATTGATGTATTGGTCGACAATACGGCTCAGTTCTCGGTGTTCTCCTTCATGGACGGATTTTCAGGATATAACCAGATCAAGATGTCACCTAAAGACATGGAGAAGACAACTTTCATCACACCCTGGGGCACGTTCTGTTATAAGGTAATTCCATTCGGACTAAAGAATGCTGGTGCCACTTATCAACGGGCTATGGTAACATTATTCCATGACATGATCCACAAAGAAATTGAATGTTATGTGGATGACATGATTGCTAAGTCCCTCACAGAAGAAGAGCACCTGGTAAATCTGTTGAAGCTATTCAAGCGTCTGAGGAAGTACCAACTAAAGCTAAACCCCAACAAATGCACATTCGGGGTGCGATCCGGTAAGCTGCTGGGATTTATTGTAAGTGAGAAAGGGATTGAAGTTGACCCTGACAAAGTCAAAGCCATTCAAGAAATTCCTGCACTAAAGACTGAGAAGGAAGTTCGGGGGTTCCTGGGTAGATTGAACTACATTTCACGGTTCATATCTCACCTTACAGCAACCTGTGAGCCTTTGTTCAAGCTGTTAAGAAAAGAGCAAACGGTCAGGTGGAATGAAGACTGCCAAAGGGCTTTTGACAAAATCAAGGATACCTATAAGAGCCTCCGATCCTTATGCCTCCAGTTGAAGGAAGACCTCTAATAATGTACTTGACAATAATAGAAGAGTCAATGGGGTGTGTGCTGGGCCAGCATGACGAGTCTTGTTGAAAAGAGTATGCAATATACTACCTAAGATAAAAGTTTACCGACTGTGAACAACGTTATTCACTGCTCGAGAAAACTTGTTGTGCTTTAGCGTGGGCTGCTCGCCGACTAAGGCAGTATATGTTGACCCACACTACTTTATTGATCTCCAAGATGGACCCAGTTAAGTACACATTCGAGAAGCCAGCACTTACCGGACGGATTGCAAGATGGCAAATGATTCTCACAAAATATGACATTCAATACACCTCTCAGAAAGCCATCAAAGGCAGTGTGTTGTCTGATTATCTTGCTGAGCAACCCATTGATGATTACCAACCTATGAGATTTGACTTCCCCAATGAAGACATCATGTTCATAAAAGCAAAAGATCATGAAGAGCCTATTCACACTGAAGGGCCTGACCCAGAAGAAGAATGGACTATGATGTTTGATGGGGCTGTTAATATGAATGGTCATGGTGTTGCTGCAGTACTCATTACACCTAAGGGAGTTCACATGCCTTTCTCGGCAAAACTCACTTTTAACTGCACTAACAACGAAGCTGAATACGAAGCTTGTATTATGGGTCTTGAGGAAGCCATTGACCTCAGGATCAAGACTTTAACTGTATTTGGAGATTCAACTCTGGTAGTTAATCAAACCAACGGCAAATGTTATACTCACCAGGAGCATCTGATACCGTACCGGGATTATACAAGGAGGTTACTCACATTCTTCACAACAGTCAAGCTTGAGTATATCCCTCGAGACGAAAATCATTTTGCATATTCTCTGGCTACCATTTCATCCATGATCAAAGTCCAAGCTGCCAACTTTGTGCCTCAGATTTCAGTATCCAGACTTGACAGACCAGCATACGTATTCTCAGCAGACCTTGCTAAAGATGATAAGCCTTGGTTCCATGAAATCAAATGCTTCTTGGAGGATCAAACATACCCACCCGGGGCATCATCCAATGACAAGAATACATTAAGAAGGCTCGCTGGTAGTTTCTTCCTGAATGCTGATGGTTCCTTGTACAAGAGGAATTTTGATATGGTACTTCTCAGATGCGTTGATAAAGTAGAAGCAGACTTGCTGATGCACGAGGTGCATGAAGGATCTTTCGGTACCCATGCTGGAGGACATGCAATGGCCAAAAAGTTGTTAAGATCAGGCTATTATTGGATCACAATGGATGCAGACTGCTGCGCTTATGCCAGAAAATGCCATAAATGCCATATTTATGCGGATAAAGTGCATGTGCCTCCGAATCCTCTGAATATGATGTCTTCACCCTGGCCTTTTGCCATGTGGGGAATTGATATGATTGGCAAGATTGAACCGACTGCTTCAAATGGCCACAGATTCATCCTGGTAGCCATTGACTACTTCACCAAGTGGGTTGAAGCAGCTTCCTATGCAAACGTCACCAGGCAAGTGGTAGCCCGATTCTTGAAGAGAGACATCATTTGTCGGTATAGAGTGCCCGAGAGGATCATTACTGATAATGGTTCCAACTTAAACAATAAAATGATGGCAGAACTGTGTCGGGACTTCAAAATTCAACACCACAATTCTTCTCCTTACAGGCCAAAGATGAATGGCGTTGTAGAGGCAGCTAACAAGAATATCAAGAAGATTGTGCAGAAAATGGTGGTCACCTATAGAGACTGGCATGGAATGCTACCATTTTCCTTGCATGGGTACCGTACCTCAATCAGAACATCCACTAGGGCAACACCGTATCAGCTTGTGTATGGTATGGAGGCAGTCCTACCTGTTGAAGTTGAACTACCCTCCTTGCAGGTACTAATGGATGTTAAACTGAATGAAGCAGAATGGGTCTAATCCCGGTACGAACAACTGAATCTGATTGAAGAAAAGAGGTTAGCTGCAATCTGTCATGGGCAGTTATATCAGAAAAGAATGAAGAAATCCTTCGATCAGAAAGTCAGGCTTCGAGAATACCAAGTAGGAGATCTTGTGCTGAAAAGACTCCTCCCTCCTCATACAGACCACAGGGGCAAGTGGACTCCTAATTATGATGGTCCATTCATAGTAAAGAAAGTCTTCTCTGGTGGAGCACTGATGCTCAGTACTATGGATGGTGAAGACTTCCTGTCCCCTGTGAATTCAGATGCAGTTAAAAAATACTTCGCATAAAATGACCCGCTGGACATAAAAATAGAATGTAAGTCCAGGAAAAAATAGGGCGTCCCGGCGAGTCAAAAACAATATAAAAGACTCGGGAAAAAATAAGGGAAAATAAAAAAAAATGTATACCCGCTGAGTTGAAAAGCCACATTGGACAGCTCAGGCAAAAATGGGTATCCCGGTGGATTGAAAACCCAAAAGGGCGATCCACACAAAATAATGGAATAAGCGAACAACTGCATTCTGAGTTTGTCTGTATCACTTACAACATGGCAAGCTTCGAAAGGTCCGAACATCGGTCAGAATCAACCTTCTTCAAAAAGCAGGATGAAAAGAACGTCGATGTCATACAAGTCATAGCAAGGGAAGCTCACTGAAGCGTCATCAACATTGCCAGCACCTTTTTGTTTCTCAAAATTTTGTAACAATCTCCTCATTTCAGGGGATCTGTTTCTTTGACTGTACTCGCCAATTCAGGGCACACAAATTAATAAAATCAGATCTTCAGTCATATTTCGTCTCGTACATTTTATTTTCTTTTCCAAAAAATGTCTGATGTCCTTATAATATTGATTGCATAAATACAGATGCACCTTTTCTAATCACATGCTTACATGAAATATATTACTCCCGGGAGTGTCTAAATTCCTATGATGAAATCCAGTAAGGGATACCTCGGGATACTTGTACCTTTCTTTGTCAATACAGGATTGCAGGTATTCAAAGCGCAACACGGGGCATGAAAGCTTCTCCCCAGCAAGCTGCCAAATCATTACTTACTCAGCACATCTTCCAAATAGCACCAGATATGCTTTCTCCCTAGCTGAGTCGCCAGACATCATCACCCTCAGCAGAATCACAAAAATCACTAGGAAGGTCGTTCAGTGATCATTCCTCCCCAGCCAAGTGCTAGACAAGGAACTATCTCCCCGCAGAGCTTCAACCTCTATCCAGAAGAGTAATGCCTGAAGATCTCACAACAAAGTGACGAAAACTTCCGTGGACCCCAACTGGGCCCCTCATCATCAAATATAGGTCTATCAGTGACCTGTTTCCCCAAGCAGTCATATATGCCAGATCTACCAATGATCTCACCCCCAGCTGGGATGTTCTTCAAGCAGATCAGCCAGAGGTCTTCACGGCAGCGGGATCCGAATCCCTGATCGATTCTTTTGCATAATCATAGAATTCGCATCATATTTCCCCTCAAAGCGAAGCATTCCGTCTAATACGGAGCATTACGGCAAAAATCAGATATACTGCATAATCATAAGCCATGTTTTGAATCAAACACCTGTAAATACCAACAATACCACATCAGCAATGTACAAAATACCTCTCAATTTCCCCGGCAGAAAGCCAAAGCGTCCCTTTGCACTCTCAAAAACAGATACATGCTCCTTTTGGCACTCGTCCGTGTCATCATTCCCCAGTAAAGTCGCCAGGACATTCTCCACAAACAGATGTATATGCACTCTTTGGACACTCGTCTGTGTCACCTTTCCCCGGCACGGTGGCCTAAACACTTATTGCATACCAAACACTTGTTTATAATACACTCTCTTTCGACACCCGTCCGTGTCATCCTATCCCCACAGATCGTCAGAATATCTCTTTCATTTATAAGTTCATAACTTATACACTTCCTTTTATGATACTCATATGTATCATGCTCTCCCCAGCAAGTTGAACACTCGTCTGTGTCTCACTCTTACTTTTACTCATACCGATACTCGTCTGTATCTTGCATACACACCCCTTTTTCCCCTCATAGTCGACACTCGTCCGTGTTCTTCGTTAACCAGTTGATACTCGTCCGTATCACCATCTCCGAATATGTGTTAGCATTGTTTCTACCGATACTCGTCCGTATCGTAGTCTTAAGGATGCTCGTCCACATTTTTAATCTATACACAGTGTCAAACACTTATACCTTTTTCTTGAATTTAGACACTCGTCTGTGTCTACCCTTCCCCCAGAAGATTCCCCAGCAAATTCACAGTAAAAAGCAAAATCTCTTTTCTATCTGGCATTCGTCCTATGTCATGATACTATCAGCAGCCGTACCCTTCCAGGTGATCGTCCATCACCTTTTGATGATCGTCCTTCATCATCCCCAGCGGAGTCTCCGTTATTGGAACCCCTTTCTTATCCGACGTTCGTCCTATGTCGTGATATTTCAGTAGCCGTCCCATGCTAGGTGATCGTCCTTCACCCCTTGATGATTGTCCTTCATCGTTTTATCCGATGGTCGTCCCTATCGTTGATCTTGTTATCTGACATTCGTCCCATGTCATGATAAACCCGAGAGCAGCCGTACCCTGCTAGGTGATCGTCCTTCACCTTATGATGATCGTCCTTCATCATGCTTATCTGACACCGTCCCCATCGTCGACCTTTTCTATCCGGCATTCGTCCTATGTCGTGATACTTTTGGCAACCGTACCTTGCCAGGTGATCGTCCTTCACCATAGATGATCGTCCCTC
The DNA here is from genome assembly GCA_963966055.1 of Lathyrus aphaca. NCBI lineage: Eukaryota > Viridiplantae > Streptophyta > Magnoliopsida > Fabales > Fabaceae > Lathyrus > Lathyrus aphaca. Next base: position 485,197,448 of record OZ014520.1, on the reverse strand, counting down.
ATCCTTATCCCCAACAAAGCAGTCGTCCCCTGCTAGGTGATCGTCCTTCACCTTTGATGACCGTCCCTCATCATTACTTCATTTATTCTCTAAACTTGATGGCCGTTCCCATCATTTCCTTTATCCCCAGAGAGTCTTGATGGTCTTCCCCATCATAATCTCATCATTTCCTCAGCATGTCGGTCGTCCTCGTCATTACTTCATCACCGACAGTCGTCCCCTGCTCGACGGTCGTCCTCCTTCGCCCGCACTTTATAATCATATTATAATTCCTTTTACAATCTATATCCCTTTTCTTTTTCCCCAGTGAGCGCAAATTTTGGACTGTCTCTGGTATTCAACCACAAGTTATCTTGTTTGTCTATTAAGCCGTCGCTTACATCCTGCACAGCTAACTCATGTTTGAATAGGGGCAGCTATAAACACCCCAAATTTGCCCTCACTAAGTTTTCACCATGGCTTGTGATTCTTTTCATTTTGCATAAGTTCAATCATATCATCTCATATTGCATTTTTGCTTCACTGCATTGGTCCCAAGTCATCTGGATCTAGGGTTTGTGATTTGAGCCATCCCTGAGCTATCTGAGCCACACCAAAGGTCTCCAATCATCTCAAGAGGGTCCATGTATGTTAAAGCATCATATTATATCCTCCCAAGATCAAAGAAGTCAAAGAATCACAAGAACTGAGTAAAGGCATTGAAGCAGAGCCAAGCTTAACTGCACAGATGACCTAAAATTAGGGTTTTGGTTTCAGAGGCCATAACTCCAATTTTTTTGTCATTCTTGTTTCTATTGGTCTCTATATGATATAAGGATCTTGCATAGCAATTTTCATGAAGAAATTCAATGGGGAAGGCATCTGATCAATAGATGACTTCTTGAACAAGTCAGTGCAAAATCAGGGCATCTGAGGCCCCCAATGACACAACCAAGAGGTCTCCTCCATCATTTTGGGTGTATATGATCTTTATTTGATCTTAGAAGAAGTTATAAGTTCACAAAATTGAAGAATTTCAAGCCATTTGCAAAGTTGCCATTTTGGAAAAGTGACTTGTAATGCAAAATTGCCATTTTGGGAAAGTTTTTCAACCTCCTCTTTTTGATTCAAAAATGCTTCAAATGAAAAATTCTTGGTCATGAAAGTTGTATATTGGATCATTCCCTTTTCAAAAAGTACAAGAACATGATCTAATTCATCATAGAACTCAAGTTATGGCCTTGCAAAGTTGGGAAAAATCACAAAATTTCACTTATGTACCAAAAAGGGAAACTTGCAAAAACTCATGTCAAACCAATTTGTGACCTCTAGTTGACTTCTAACCATTACACAAACATCATACATGACCTATAATTCAGAATTGCCCAAGAAATTTCTCACTTTCATGCCTTGGATCACAAGTATCATAAGCCATTTATCATAAAAGTCACAAAGAGAAAAATCTTGCAAGAATGATTCTTAGAGGTTTGTTTGGTTTCTAATCAATCTCAAGGTATCATAACAACATTGTATGGTCCACTTTGCTGCAAATTGCTCAAGGAATGTCACATGTCCATGACCAAAAACTTCAAAATGCAACAAGTTGTAAAAAGGCAAAACATGTGACATCTCACCCTTCATCCATTTCTGATCACTTCAAAGCATCCCATGGCTACCCTTAAAGCCAGCAAAACTCAGAGCAGCCCTAGGATAGCTTTTGTCACAGCCCATACTTGAGGTACACCTACCACTGACTTTTTGGCCAATTGCCCCATGTCATTCCCACAGTACACGTCACTTCCTCTAACTCTTTCCAATAGTTTAGGATTGGTTTATGGATCATAAAACAGGCTGGACATGAGCTCAACAGACACACACAATCAGATTGCACAAAAACTGTCAAAAGCATCATCTCTTCGAAACTTTTCTCACAGCCATCAAACCTCAAATTTTCTTCACCAACAAGTCATATACCATCCATGGATCAAGAATCAAGCACTGAAACAGCCTAAAACACCACATACACAACCCTCCAAATCTGCTACACCAGAGCCAAAACCTTCAAACCAGACCATACAAGCTTGCTCTAAGCTTCATTTCATCATCAGGGGGTTCATAGGAGGGGATTTGCAACAAAGAAGGGTCCAGAAAGCTCAACATTAGGAGGTTCAATCTCAGGTATAACTCAAGAACTTTTTTTCCGGAAGCATAATTTTAAGTTCTTAATCGAATCCTTATGTTGTGCTGATGATGTTGATGTATTTATTTTTCAAAATGGTGGGATATTGAGTATGTGTGAAGTCTCTGAAAGTTTTAACCCTAGAGACGTTTTGCTTCAATTTGGCTTTTTGATGGATGAAAAAGGGATTTTGTTTAGGGATTTAGGATCAGTGATGTGTGGGGATCATTTATGGGCAAAAATTTAGGAGTTTAGAAACCTATAGGAGATTTTAGGTTTTGGTTTTCGGTTCACCGGAGAATATGATCGGAACACTATTCCGGTCACCTGAAACTCATTAGCCCTAATCAGTGTAATTAGTGAGGTTTAAACATGAGCCATTAGATCTTGCTTCCCGCGCGTGTTTCAAGGGCTCAGATCATTCCAATTAGCCCTAATTCACCATTTAATTAATTAATCACGTTTAATTAATCAGGACAAATCTCATCCATTAAAAAACGCGTTGGTCAACCATTTTACTTCAACTTCAAATCTGGATCATTGGATCTGTTTACTTCTCATTTAATTTAATTTATTTCATTCTTATTATGCATTTCTTTGTGCATTTTATTTAAAATAGCTAGAAGCTTTCAAAAAATTTTATTCTTAGCATCATGACTTCAAATATTTTTCTCCACCCAAAAATAATTTTTATTTTATTTTTTGCATAAAATTTGTATTTTTTAAAATATTTAAATGTTTATTTTAATTAATTAATGGAAATTAATTAATTAAAATACCATTTAAGTTTCTAAAAATCCCCAAAAAAATCACATTGCATCTTGACACATTTAGAGACATTATCAAACCATTCATACAAATTTCTTTTTGGTTCTTGATCCATTTTGACATTTTTCTTTGGATTTAAGGTTCTTAAAAAGAAATATTTTGACCCTAACTTAGAAAAATCTTTTCTGCCTAACTATGAAGGGTTTGATAGTGGTTCTTTTTGCATTGCATTCCAAATATCATTTAGTTTCTAGGGTAAAATTGGCATGAATTTATATTTCTTTTTTTATTTGTTTTGCATTTTTATTTGTGAGGTGCCTTAAAACCCTAGCAAACTTAGAAAAATCATAACTTCCTTAGGGTTAAGAGTTAGGTCTCCTCCTTTGGGGTGTGATGTCATATAGGGTTAGGGTTCCTTTGATCCCATTTTCAATTTTTTATCTTGTCATTTGCTTCTGATTTTGAATTTTGTATTGCATCTTGTACATAAACCCTAATCTTTGCCTTCATTTGCATTCATCCTTCATATGCTTGCATACATAAACTTGCCGTGACATTTTGTGCATCCACATGACACATAAGACATCTTAGGACATATTAGAATCATGTTTGATCAATGCATCATCCATTTGCCATGCTTTTGCTTTCATTTCATGTCATATGCATTCATGAACTTGCATGGTTACTCTCATGTCTCATTTGCATTCCCATCCTTTGTATGATCATCCACATCTCTTGGTTTGCTTTCATACCATCTCATAGCATCACTTGCATCATGATTATGCTTCTGATTTTGGCTTTCACCTTTGAATTTCATCTCATTTGCATTTCATTTCATTCCTTGTTGCTAACTTTTCAGGTGGTAAGTGTTTGAGAAGTGAATTTGCCTTCACTTCTCATAATTTCTTCTCATCCCCTTTATGCATCTTTGCTGCATTTTTACTTGTGAATTAGAGTGAGCTTGCTCATTCATGTTCCTTCTCCATCTTCTTTCTTCAAGCAACTTGTCTTCTTAAGTGAAGTAAGTTGTCTTGCTTCTTCTGCTTTTCCTCCTTTCATCATGCTTCTTCCTTGGTGGCTCTCTTGAAGATCTTCTTGCAAACTTCATTAACCCTAGGAACAACCAAGCATGATCACAATTAGATTTTGATTAGTCCCCCTTTAGTTTTACCTATGTGTCATCTTTGAGTCTTCTCTTCTCATCTCATAATCAGGGACTAAACCTTAAAGGTTTTAAGGCTTTGTGATTAAGATTATGCCTGCATCCTTCTATTAGGATGGAGTGTATAAATTTAATCCTAAGTGTTAAACCCTTAATGTGTTTGAATCCTTTAATCAATCCATCTAATAAATCACTAAGACATCAAGCTTGTAACTTGGGCCTTGCATTAGGGTTCTAATTCTTCCTTAATTGGTTAAGAAGGACTAACCCTAGTGTTAATGGACAAGTCCCCCTCAAGTTGTCTTACAAACCATAAGATCCACTTCTTAATCTTACCATTAACTAAAATCCACTTTAATAAAGGCTTTGTTTTGTCATGAGGTTAATCCCTAATCATGGATTAAGTTGAGGAGCCTTTCTCAGCTTAAATGTTCTCATCTATTATCCTTCTATTAGGATGGTGTAATGGGTCCATTAAATCCTTGATTATGGCTTAAACTCATTACTTAACACTAAACAAAAACTCCAAAAAACATCTAAATAAATGCAAGTAGGTTAATGATCTTAATCCTACATCATGGTGATTAAGTGTGAGGTGTTTACTTCATACTTAAGGTATTCTCATTACCCCTAATCAGAGGGAGGATGTGATGAGTTTACTAACCCTTGGTTTAGGCTTAAGCTCATTTTCTTATGATAAATTCAAAAAGCAATAAAAGATTGAAAACACAAAAAACAAACAATAATCGTCTCCTCCGGGATTCTTTTCTCATCTCATTCACTCACAAACGAGAACTCGCTTCTTCCGTCTAATGCAAGACAGTTAGCACCTGAGCCAGACAGGTCATACACTTGAACATAGACAAGTAAGCAGTTCATCAGTTAATTTATCTTTCAGTCTCTTTGAGTCGAACTACGGTGTTCTGACTTCCTCATTGCACGAGAGGATACGTAGGCATAACTTAACGGTTATCGAACAAAAGTCTCTGTCCATCCCCCTCTTCCATCATTATTCCTTTAAGCCTCATAGTCTTGAGCTTCACATTCTTTCCTTACACTGACACCCTTACATTCACTTCACATTTCTTTTTGCACTGACACTTGCATTCTTTTCCAGCTTTTGCACACAGAATAGCACTGACACTACCCTTTTAAACACAGACTTTTAAGCGTGGATCCCGTCGAGTACGACGGACAATCTGGGTGATAATACCTTCCCAGGTTGTAACCAACCCCCTTTCTCAGTTTCTCTGGTTCGCAACCGTCTTATCCACCTCTTTCTAGGTCTATGCAGCATTACCTTTCCTTCGGGATAAAAATGCCTAGCTGGCGACTCTTCTCTTTTCATCCTTTCTCTTTCGCCGACCGTTCGCATCTGTACCCTATTTGACCTAGCCTCATTTAGTGGGAGCGACACTCATTACTGATCCAAGTCTGAGGATCCTTGTTCTAGAACATTACATGTGAGGGGGTTGGGTTGTTTACAGGTTTGCAGGAACCCTTGGCCACATCATACCCTGTTACTAGTTTTGTTTTAAGAATGCATCACTTTGGATAGTTCTTGTGATTACCCTGGACTTGTGACTCTTTATTTGAGTCCCCCACCTGGATACTGGATTTCTAAGCCTCCATCTGGACTTACGAACATACATGGACTTTTACCAAGGCAGATAAACAGATCCAGCACTTGATCACAAACCCTTTGCATATCATTTGCATACATCATTTTTGCATCATTTAACATTTGCTTATTTGTTTTACAGGGTATCCATCTCATTGTCTTTGGTTTGGTTTTGACCCCTTCTGCTACTCAGACTGCTTCAGTTATCTTCTCCAGCACCTTCATTAGTTTGTCAGAGACTTACCTCCAGTATCTCCCTCAGTGATCTTCATCAGTAGTTGTTCTCAGCATCCATGGACACTTCAAGAAAGAGCAACATCACATACCACTTCTTTGAGCCCACCCTGACTGGCATCAGGCAGATCCAATCCCTCATTACACCTGACCATATCCCACTATTCAGAGAGCATTATGGGGGAATATTGGACATGGTCATGGATTTAGATGCATCTCAGAGGAGCATGATCCATACTTGCTTTCAGTTCTATGACCCTCCACTCAGATGTTTCACATTTCCTGATTTCCAGTTGGGACCTTTGCTAGAAGAGTTTTCCTTGTTGTTAGGAGTTCCTATCAGGAGAGGGATTCCTTTCAACCCAGAGATGGTTGCTCCCCGAAATGAAGACATAGCCAGGGAATTGCATTTGGAGCCTGCCCTCATTGATCAGAACATGACAACCAAGGCTGGGGTTCCAGGCCTTCACCTAGACTTCTTGATTTCCCAGGCTACCCTGCATGCTGCTATAGGATAATGGAAGGCTGTCTGTGCACTTCTAGCCCTCAGTATATATGGGGTTATCTTGTTTGCAGATGAGCCAAAGTTTGTGAGCAAGAATGCCATTCATCTGTTCTTATTGAGGAACCCAGTTCCTACCTTGCTTGGAGACTTCTACTACTCAATACACCAGGGGAATGAAAAGCAAAAAGGAAGACTGGTCAGATGCTGTGCTCCTCTGTATTACTCTTGGATGCTAAGACACTTGCCAAAATCAGATACTTTCCTGAACCCTCATCAGCATAAGAACTGGGCTAAGAGATTTATTGCCTTAACATCAGATGACATTAGATGGTGCACTCAGAGCACCAAGGGCAAGGACATCATTACTAGTTGTGGGCAATATCCTAATGTGCCTTTGATAGGAGTGAAAGGTTGCATCAACTACAACCATTTACTGTTTAAGATACAATTGGGATATGCTTTGGTTCATCCTCCCAGAGGACAAGATTTGGCTGAAACTCTTTATTGTGAAATTCAACCCAACTCTATTGTTGTCAGACAAGCTTCCTGGGCTTGGGATAACATTCAGACCAAAGGGACACCTATCCTTGGAAAATGCAACAACATTGCTTCAGCACAGTATTCTGATTGGTCCCGTACCAGAGCTCAGATCACCCGGATGCCATTTAGTTTAGAAGATGTACCTGGACCTTCTACAGTACAACCTGCAGCTACTGTCAGCCTGGAAGAGTTTGAAAAGCTGAAAGAGAGGAACACTTAGCTAGCTGAAGCCTTAAAGAAGACTCTCTGGGAGAGAAATGACAGCCGTCTAGATAATGAGAGATTGGAAAGGCTCAGGGTTGAGCATTTGACCAAGATTGAGAAGACGGATGACTACATCAGAAAAGCAAGAGCAGGGGAGTTAGTACTGAAGAATGCTTACAAGGAAGCAAAGACTCAGAAGGCTAGGGCAGAGCATTATCTGGATGAAAGCCAGGCTAGGTGGATCAGGATCACTGAAGCCCGTGCACAGGAAGACCAAAGGACTCAGGCTAAGATAGAGCAATTGGAGGCTAGTGAGAAGAAGCATCAGGAGGCTTTGTTGGCAGCTCAAAAGGAGATATCTGAATTGAAGCTCCGGGCGGGGTTGAAGAGGTCAAAGGATCAGGATAAGCATAAGAGATTGACTAGTGCCATTGCTACCAGGAATCTCCTTATCAGGACTATTACAGAGCACCCAGTGGGTCCAGTGACTGAGGCCCTCCTGAAGGCGATCAGGGAGGATGACTTTGGATTGAATGTCTGATCTTTTTGCTTGTACTTCTTTCTTTTGTTGTACTTTTGAATTTGTTGTTGTATTTTGACCCACCATGGAAATGTATTGTAATCAAACTATGTATTTTTATCCTTGTAATATATCGGTTTGTATTATTTATGGTGGGCTTTATCTATCAACATCATCAGTATTTCCTCGAGGTCTGGAAAGGTCAAAACCAAAAAACCAAACTGGATACCCTTGGAAGACAAATAAGCATATTGCATTGCATACTAACATTTTCTTTGTTTTGTAGGTTTTTGTTTTATTGTTGTTTCTCACTTTGTTGTGGTTTCAGGAAACATTGCTCGCAGAAGAGTGTTCCCTATCAACAGAATACACGGTACCCGACGAGAAACAAGCTTCCAGGAATTCAGATGGATCAAGTACAACAAGACTTGAATGAAGTGAGGACCCAAATGGCTACTGAGAGGGTTGAGATAAGGAATCAGATGACCCAATTCATGACTATAATGACTGGTTTAGCTCAAAGCCAGGAAAGCCTAAGGGAGTTGGTTGAGAGACAAACTCCTGAAGAACACCATCCGGGTACAGGAGGTACCAGTAACAACGATCACGTGCAACCTCACACTGATCCACCAGAATTTGGGCCTCATATAAACCCAGAAATCAATGCCATAAGGAATACCCAGGGTAACACTGCTGGAGGAAGGGTCTTGCAAGAGGATCCTCAAGAAGAACAGTTTACAGTTGTTGGGGCTGGGGACGAAGTTTACGACCGTAGGCTGGATGAAATTGCAGAGAAGCTGAGGTCTCTTGAATCTCAGAATTCCCTAGGATTTGATGTAATTGACATGGGACTAGTGGAAGGGGTGAGAATTCCTCACAAGTTCAAACCCCCGTGTTTCGAAAGGTATAATGGCACATCCTGCCCACGCACCCACCTTCAATAATTCTTGGGAAGATTAAAAGCATACACCATGGACGAGAAGCTGTGGATGTTTTACTTCGAGGATAGTCTAACTGGGGCATCCCGAGAATGGTATTCTCACCTGACCAGAGCCACAGTAAGAAACTGGAAAGACCTGGCCGAAGCTTTTATCCTTCAATATCAGTATAACTTAGACATGGCCCCAAACAGGACCCTTCTAATGGGAATGTCCTAGTCTTCCCGTGAGAGCTTCAGGGAATATGCCCAAAGGTGGAGGAAACTTGCTGCTGCAGTTCAACCCCCTATGTCTGAAAGGGAAATGGCAGACATGTTCATGAATACCCTTCAAGGAACATATATTGAAAAATTGGTTGCATTCTCTTCTACCAGCTTTGCCGATGTAGTGATAGCCGGGGAAAGAATAGAGAGCCTATTGAAGATGGGGAAGATCTCCAATAACGGTGCCAGTTCAAGCAGTGCAAGAAAACCATTTGCCGGGCCCCGTAGATCTGATGAGACCAACTCTGTGCACATGGGAAGAGGGAGACCCAATATTTGCCCAGGACAGTTGCTGCTGTTACTATCCCTGCTCCACCTCCTTAGTATACTCAACAACCACAACACTTTCCGCAACAACAACAGTTTCCGAAACAGAGATCATATAACAATAATAACAATAATCAACAACAACGCCTATTTCAACAACGACCCTCTCAGGTCAACCGGGTAATTGACCCCATTCCTATGCCATATGCTACACTGCTGCCACAACTCCTAAAGCTCAACCTTGTTGAGTTGAGGACATTGGCTCCACCTGATCCTCAAAACCTTCCAAGAAATTATGATGCCAATGCTAGATGTGCTTTTCATTCCAACGCACCTGGTCACTCTACGGAAAAATGCATAGCTTTGGCGTGGAACCTTTTTCCTTCAAACTGTGTCAAGTTTGGCGTGGAACCTTTTTCCTTCAAACTGTGTCAAGTTTGGCGTGGAACCTTTTTCCTTCAAACTGTGTCAAGTTTGGCGTGGAACCCTTTTCCTTCAAATTTGTCTTATTGATAAATTTGGCGTGGATATTTTCTTTTCCTTCAAACTGTGTTAAGTTTGGCGTGGAACCCTTTTCCTTCAAACTGTGTCAAGTTTGGCGTGGAACATTTTTTCCTTCAAATTTGTCTTGTTAAGAAAATTTGGCGTGGATATTTTCTTTTCCTTCAAACTATGTTAAGTTTGACGTGGATCCTTGTTTCAAGTGACATCCCTTCTAATTTTCTAGTTGAAGAGTTTGATGTCTCCCTTGGTGTACTTTCATAATTTGGCCTCATTCCACATCTAGTGTTCTTCTAGATATTTCGGGCGTTGATTTCCAAATTTGATGTTTGTGCATCCATAGACTTTTCTGGATGTACCTTTCTCGTGGTTTATTTCTCTCATCTCAGGTATTTATGAATACTCTCTGTAACCCAGACATATTTTCATAAATATCTTGTTTTTTTCCTCAACCAGTTTCTTACCTTTTCATTTTCATTATTTTATTATCATTTCATCATTTCAGACTTTATGTCATCTTATTTCATATCGCATTCAAACTGCATTTAATCCCCAGCAATTGCATTCACATAAGCATACCATATTTCATTATTGCATTGCATTCTGCATCGGACAAATTTTGGGTCTTCTTATATCTAATTGACTTTTACTTTAGAATCGAACGCCTTACAGCAGTTCACTTCAAGTTTAAAACAATTAGATAGGGGCATCTGTCATACCCTATATTTGTCCTACTCTCATATTTGCTTTTACTTGTTTATTGACCCTTATTCAAAAAAAAAAATTAAAAAATATATATTTTGGTTTCTTTCATTTTTGTTGTCAAAACTCAGGTCCTTGCAAGATTGAATCAAATTTCAAAACACGCGTGTTGTGTTGGATGTAATTCATTCGAGTTTGACATAGTATTCATCAAACATGAAATTGTTTCATTTACAAGTCATCTAGAAGCAAATGTGTATCAAAGTTCAAGTCACTTTGTTTTTAAAAAAAAAAAAGGGATTGGTAATTCGGAATCAAGTCCAAAGGTGATCCAAATTATATTATGCCCAAATTTAATGCTTTCGACTTAAGTCTTGAAAGGATGGTTTATATATGTTTAGGACATGTGCAATTTGGTTCACAATTGATCCCATTTTGGCATAAGGGACTTGAGATTTATTCAAAGTGCGTTTGTGAATTAATTCCATCTCAATTTTCAATGAGGCATACAATTCAAAAGCTAAAAATACTTGAAGCAAGAATCAAGGCATGATTAATTTGTATTAAAGTGATTCGGCGTTAGTCAGTTTCAAGTTTCCAAGTCATCATAATTACTCGGAAATATTTACTCAAGTTAATTGCAAAGTCAAGGCAATTTAATTAAATTGAATAAGGTGATTAAATTATGAAGGAATATTTGAGTGCATGAAGAGGTTACGTTTGGGCCAATGTTTTTATACTTAGCTCATCCAAAAGACCAAGAATAAAGCAGGTCATGAATTAAAATTCCATCAGTTACAACCAAAGTGGTACGGACCAGGATACTTCAACAAATATTATGTAGTTGCTACAACCATATTAAAATAGGGAAAACTTTCGTTAAGTACAGTTGAAGAAATATGGTTGAGAAGGCTTCATTTCCTAGCTCCCAAGAAGACTAACTAGCTGAACTAGTCCTAACAGGCCCACTTTTTTCCATCACCCGACACGATCTCCCCAAGAATGCAGTAGAAATATTAAGCTTGTTTGTGAGCTCAGTTGTGTAAGGCATACGACTTTTGTTATGTGCAATATTTGTCCTGCAGAGAAAAAAAATGTCCTTAAATGATCTAGTGTCTTTCCGTAATACGGTATGCAGTGGACACAACCTCAAAGTGTGTTTGGCTCGAGAGGTCTTTAAGGAAATTTTCAAAGGAAAAGAAGAAAAGGTTATAGTAGCTCACCATATGCAATGAGTTACTCAAAGAGAGTTTAAGTGTCATGATCACACCTTGCTCTGTGCTTCTTCAAATTTGCAACAGCCAGAGTGTACTTATCCTCACTCATAGCCTATCTTCCATGATCGTCTTTCATCTACTGTCAAAAGAAGGGAGTTTAGGTCGTCCGCAAATCTGCACTGCCAAAAAGGCCATCACAGTAGTTCTTCTCGTCATTTTACAAACTCAGTGGCGCATATATTTTCTTCGCCTGCCATGATGTTTTCAACCAATAATTTCAGCAAGGATCACAAAGGAAACAGAAAAAAAACATGTTGTGTTTAGATTCTTATTTCCTCACAAGTGAAAGTACAACTAACAAATACATCAACAAATAACAACAAGAGCACCAAATTACGATCTAAAATGCGATACATTCAACAAATAACATCAACTGTTACCGCATGTTAGACTTGCTATGCAAACTTCACATCCAAAAATTAGTATGCTTCAGATTAAAAAGAAGATCAGTACAAGCATATAGAGTGATATTACTCCAAGGTTATCCTACAACACAAGATCCAGTCTCAAAGTCAGAATGAATAAATAGTTTGCAGTAAACATCAGTGGTGATAAAATTTAATTACCAAGCCTCCACCATCAGTTAGTTCATGTCCTCCCACATCTGTGCAACATTCTCCTCACACACAGCAAAATCCGCCATTACCGCAAAGAGCTCCCGTGATAAGTTGCTTTGATCATACCGAATCTCCACGGATTAAATTGTCGTTGAAGCCATTGATGCCAAGCCCTCCCATAGCTAATCTTCCTTGTACCAAACTGATGGCCTGCAAGTCACAAAGTCAAATGCAGGTACCTTAAGAACATGCCCTGCAACAAAAGAGAGAAAAAGAAAAGTCACATGTTGTTGTATGCAATGCACAAGACCTCAAGCTTATGGTTCAGATTCATATCGTATTTCTTCAGGGCTAAGCATCATAAAAAATTCATAAACAAGAGGTCAGAGAATAAGCTTCAGCAGTAAAAATCAGTTTTTGGATGAGAATATTCAAAGAGTTACCGCAGTTGAAAAGGTTTACCTCAGTGAAATCTCTGAAGCAAATTTGCAGGACCACAAGCCAGCTCACCCTTGGCTGACCCCACCAAATCTCACAGAAAATCTTCTCCAACGGATTTTGGATTCCATATCTCACTCTCACGCGACTTCATCATACAAAACCCTCTATAAAATCTCTAATCATTGGCAATTATTGAGAGAGAGAAAACCCTAGCCGCAGAAAAGATTCAGAACTTTGAAAGCCCTCAATCCAAGAACGATTCAACCTTTCTTCTTTATAACCACCATAAATCCCTTTCGTGAGCCATCGCCGAGCTGAAACCGCCCTCATCCTTTACCACCGCACAGGTCTGAATCCAAAAACACCAAACCCACTTTAATCAAAAAACAGAAAGCGAGAAGAAGATTATAGTTCAGGGGAGACGAAACCGTACCTTAAAGTAGACTCGAAACGCAATTTCTTCGGTTGAGGTGTTGCTTTTATCTTTGTTCATCTGAGTATTCCTTGAAAAACGTAAATCGCTTGAAAATGAATTGAATTGGGTGTTTAGGGTTTTGATTGGGGATGAGGGTTTTCGTTTGAAATTCGAATATTTTGATTGGCGAAGATGAGATACGATGATGTTCGGTTTGCCGAAAACTGAGTATCAAGGTTTTTTTCGAATTTCTTTGTTCTCTTTCTTGATAAGAGATGAAGGAATAGAAGAAGATGATGTGCGGAAATGTTGAATAGAGTTCTTATTTTTTTTCTTTTTTTATGTGTGTTTTAAAAGTTCATTGTGTTGATTTTCGTTCTTTATTAATTATTTCACTGCCCAATACTCTAGTCCTTGTTTCCAGCATTAATTGGTTGAGCTGTCGGTGTCATTAAGGCAAAGGACTGATTTCTGACCGATGATGCTAAAGCAGCTAGGTCGATTTTTTGTTTTTTCTGGGCTGTGGGCAAACCGGGTTGTTATCAACCCGGATCCGGTTTGAGCTGGACAGAAATTAATAGGCTTGTACTCCATTTCATGTTCATATAGTTTTTCTTTGTTATTATTATTATTATTTTTTTATAAAACTGTTATGTTTCTATGTTTGTTTATCATTTTGATAAATAAAAATAAATAAATAAAAATACTTAAAAAAAAAAAGAGTATGTTAATAGTTTTCTTTTGGGGCCAATGAAATAATTGCAACTTTTCGATATTCGATTTTAAATCGACGTTATCAAAGTTGTTATGAGGCCACTTTTATTTTTCGCTATTATTTAATCGATTATTCGATTTATTCGGTTAGTGATAAAATGTGGTATTCGATTATTTTAATCGACGTTATCCATTAAATTGAGACCGATTTCATTATTTTCTCATTATTTTATATTTATTATTTTGGGGCCTATGATATAACTAATGGTTTATTGATATTCGATTTTTTTAATCGACGTTGTCTAAACCAATTTGAGGCCATTTTTATATTTCCTATTTATTTATCGGTTTATCGATTTATTTATATTCATTATTTGGTCTATGATATTATTATCCGATTTGTGACATTCCACTTTGCGACGTTGTCCAAATTGATATGAGACCGTTTCTTATTATTTCTTATGGTTTCTAATTAATTTTAGATCCATTATTATTTACCGACTTTATTATTATTCGGCCAATGATAAGTGGTGATATTCGATTTCTAATAAATCGACGTTATCCCCTAATTTGAGGCCACACGTTTATTTTTCTTATTGTTTCATATTATTTCGATTCATTATTTATTCGGCCGATGAATAAATATTTAAATATTTGATTTCAAATAAATCGACGTTATTTAAATTAAATATGAGGCCAAATTATTATTTTATTATTATTTCGACTTTATTTTATTTTTATGGTCGATGATATAACAAACGATCTAAATGTTCGATTTCGACAAATCGGTGTCATTTAGATCAATATGAGACTAATTGTATTTTTTATCGCATTTCTTTTATTTAAATAATTATTTGATTATAAAGTAATGCTCGACTTCTCATAGAATGATTCTAACTTTGAATCGATTCTAAGATAGTTAAAGAGCTATATTTTGACGCTTTCGGTTTAAATCGAGCTCCAACGGCTCCGCCTTAGCTTAGTATTAGGAATCGTTCTTGCGTAACCATTTAACCCTTAACCTCCATTTTGCACTCACCCTTCGCGGTCGCTTTATGCCTCGCAATCGACCTACCAAAATGTTTCTGTAAATCCAAACCCTTGATCCAACGTCAAGTGGTCTTAGGTGTTAAAATATTTTAATAATATGAGGAAAATTGTACGCCACGAGCCTTAAGTGGTAGAAAGGGGGATTACGAGCTATCGTTATTTGCTCCGATTATTCCGTCGCAAGACACCTGGCTTGTTGGTTCGGAATAAACTATCCATAGTCTTCAGTGCAATTCGACTCCTAAAGAAAGATAATAAAATTTAATTCCTTTTCCTCTTTAGCAAGTAATTCATTAGGCATAGGCATACTTTCGCGCGTGACAACTTAGAAGGTTCCCATCGAGTACGATGGATGTAGGGGGTGCTAATACCTTCCCCCTGCATAACCGACTTCCGAACCCTGACAATGGTTACGATGACCTTGTCTTTATCCTCTCTTCCCGGGTTTTATCTATATTTTCCTTTTCCCTCTTTGGGAATAAATAAAATTAGGTGGCGACTCTCAAGTCAGCCCAGCCGCGACCGCATTCGCGAGGATCGTATTTTTCGAGGTACGACAGCTGGCGACTCTGCTGGGGATCACCGGTCAAGCAGTCACTTCAGAATCATTCAGCATGGGGCAGTCTACTTCGAGCAACCCCCAAGCAAAGCTTATCACTCCTTCCTAAAAAGATCAGCATCTTGATACTTCGTACAAGAATGGTTGAGGTTGTGTTCAAGACATCTTTCAAAGGGTATAGTTGGCAAAGTTCACTGTGTTGTGGAATCAGCTGTTTCAGCCGCACTTATCCAAAGGTGTCTTATCCCGAGGCCTCAGCATTTGCACTGCAAGCATTGCATCATTTGCATCATACCATTTCATATCAATCATAGCACGAAGTTTACTTCACGCTCATATGCATTTCTTGAGGTCTTGTTATCCTACCTTGTGGTCAAAGTCCAATTTCGCTTGGCATCCTCAAAGTCCAATTTCTATTGGCAACCAAAAAAAAAATTGAAGTCCAACTCACTTGGCACCTACCAAAGCGGTCATGTCTGTCAACCTTTCTTTCGTGTTTATTTTTCTCTTCCTTCAAATTTGTCTTATTGATAAATTTGGCGTGGATATTTTTATTTTTCCTTCAAATTTGTCTGATTGATAAATTTGGCGTGGAACCCTTTTTCCTTCAAACTGTGTTAAGTTTGGCGTGGAACCCTTTTCCTTCAAACTGTGTCAAGTTTGGCGTGGAACCCTTTTTCCTTCAAACTGTGTCAAGTTTGGCGTGGATATTTTATTTTTCCTTCAAATTTGTCTGATTGATAAATTTGGCGTGGAACCCTTTTTCCTTCAAACTGTGTTAAGTTTGGCGTGGAACCCTTTTCCTTCAAACTGTGTCAAGTTTGGCGTGGAACCCTTTTTCCTTCAAACTGTGTCAAGTTTGGCGTGGATATTTTATTTTTCCTTCAAATTTGTCTGATTGATAAATTTGGCGTGGAACCCTTTTTCCTTCAAACTGTGTTAAGTTTGGCGTGGAACCCTTTTCCTTCAAACTGTGTCAAGTTTGGCGTGGAACCCTTTTTCCTTCAAACTGTGTCAAGTTTGGCGTGGATATTTTATTTTTCCTTCAAATTTGTCTGATTGATAAATTTGGCGTGGAACCCTTTTTCCTTCAAACTGTGTTAAGTTTGGCGTGGAACCCTTTTCCTTCAAACTGTGTCAAGTTTGGCGTGGAACCCTTTTTCCTTCAAACTGTGTCAAGTTTGGCGTGGATATTTTATTTTTCCTTCAAATTTGTCTGATTGATAAATTTGGCGTGGAACCCTTTTTCCTTCAAACTGTGTTAAGTTTGGCGTGAAACCCTTTTCCTTCAAACTGTGTCAAGTTTGGCGTGGAACCCTTTTTCCTTCAAACTGTGTCAAGTTTGGCGTGGAACCCTTTTCCTTCAAACTGTGTCAAGTTTGGCGTGGAACCCTTTTCCTTCAAACTGTGTCAAGTTTGGCGTGGAACCCTTTTCCTTCAAACTGTGTCAAGTTTGGCGTGGAACCTTTTTCCTTCAAACTGTGTCAAGTTTGGCGTGGAACCTTTTTCCTTCAAACCGTGTCAAGTTTGGCGTGGAACCTTTTATTCCTTCAAACTGTGTCAAGTTTGGCGTAGAACCTTTTTCCTTCAAACTGTGTCAAGTTTGGCGTGGAACCTTTTTCCTTCAAACTGTGTTAAGTTTGGCGTGGAACCTTTTTCCTTCAAACTGTGTCAATTTTGGCGTGGAACCTTTTTCCTTCAAAATGTGTCAAGTTTGGCGTGGAACCTTTTTCCTTCAAACTGTGTCAAGTTTGGCGTGGAACCTTTTTCCTTCAAACTGTGTCAAGTTTGGCGTGGAACCTTTTTCCTTCAAACTGTGTCAAGTTTGGCGTGGAACCCTTTTCCTTCAAATTTGTCTTATTGATAAATTTGGCGTGGATATTTTCTTTTCCTTCAAACTGTGTTAAGTTTGGCGTGGAACCCTTTTCCTTCAAACTGTGTCAAGTTTGGCGTGGAACATTTTTTCCTTCAAATTTGTCTTGTTAAGAAAATTTGGCGTGGATATTTTCTTTTCCTTCAAACTATGTTAAGTTTGACGTGGATCCTTGTTTCAAGTGACATCCCTTCTAATTTTCTAGTTGAAGAGTTTGATGTCTCCCTTGGTGTACTTTCATAATTTGGCCTCATTCCACATCTAGTGTTCTTCTAGATATTTCGGGCGTTGATTTCCAAATTTGATGTTTGTGCATCCATAGACTTTTCTGGATGTACCTTTCTCGTGGTTTATTTCTCTCATCTCAGGTATTTATGAATACTCTCTGTAACCCAGACATATTTTCATAAATATCTTGTTTTTTTCCTCAACCAGTTTCTTACCTTTTCATTTTCATTATTTTATTATCATTTCATCATTTCAGACTTTATGTCATCTTATTTCATATCGCATTCAAACTGCATTTAATCCCCAGCAATTGCATTCACATAAGCATACCATATTTCATTATTGCATTGCATTCTGCATCGGACAAATTTTGGGTCTTCTTATATCTAATTGACTTTTACTTTAGAATCGAACGCCTTACAGCAGTTCACTTCAAGTTTAAAACAATTAGATAGGGGCATCTGTCATACCCTATATTTGTCCTACTCTCATATTTGCTTTTACTTGTTTATTGACCCTTATTCAAAAAAAAAAATTAAAAAATATATATTTTGGTTTCTTTCATTTTTGTTGTCAAAACTCAGGTCCTTGCAAGATTGAATCAAATTTCAAAACACGCGTGTTGTGTTGGATGGAATTCATTCGAGTTTGACATAGTATTCATCAAACATGAAATTGTTTCATTTACAAGTCATCTAGAAGCAAATGTGTATCAAAGTTCAAGTCACTTTGTTTTAAAAAAAAAAAAAGGGATTGGTAATTCGGAATCAAGTCCAAAGGTGATCCAAATTATATTATGCCCAAATTTAATGCTTTCGACTTAAGTCTTGAAAGGATGGTTTATATATGTTTAGGACATGTGCAATTTGGTTCACAATTGATCCCATTTTGGCATAAGGGACTTGAGATTTATTCAAAGTGCGTTTGTGAATTAATTCCATCTCAATTTTCAATGAGGCATACAATTCAAAAGCTAAAAATACTTGAAGCAAGAATCAAGGCATGATTAATTTGTATTAAAGTGATTCGGCGTTAGTCAGTTTCAAGTTTCCAAGTCATCATAATTACTCGGAAATATTTACTCAAGTTAATTGCAAAGTCAAGGCAATTTAATTAAATTGAATAAGGTGATTAAATTATGAAGGAATATTTGAGTGCATGAAGAGGTTACGTTTGGGCCAATGTTTTTATACTTAGCTCATCCAAAAGACCAAGAATAAAGCAGGTCATGAATTAAAATTCCATCAGTTACAACCAAAGTGGTACGGACCAGGATACTTCAACAAATATTATGTAGTTGCTACAACCATATTAAAATAGGGAAAACTTTCGTTAAGTACAGTTGAAGAAATATGGTTGAGAAGGCTTCATTTCCTAGCTCCCAAGAAGACTAACTAGCTGAACTAGTCCTAACAGGCCCACTTTTTTCCATCACCCGACACGATCTCCCCAAGAATGCAGTAGAAATATTAAGCTTGTTTGTGAGCTCAGTTGTGTAAGGCATACGACTTTTGTTATGTGCAATATTTGTCCTGCAGAGAAAAAAAATGTCCTTAAATGATCTAGTGTCTTTCCGTAATACGGTATGCAGTGGACACAACCTCAAAGTGTGTTTGGCTCGAGAGGTCTTTAAGGAAATTTTCAAAGGAAAAGAAGAAAAGGTTATAGTAGCTCACCATATGCAATGAGTTACTCAAAGAGAGTTTAAGTGTCATGATCACACCTTGCTCTGTGCTTCTTCAAATTTGCAACAGCCAGAGTGTACTTATCCTCACTCATAGCCTATCTTCCATGATCGTCTTTCATCTACTGTCAAAAGAAGGGAGTTTAGGTCGTCCGCAAATCTGCACTGCCAAAAAGGCCATCACAGTAGTTCTTCTCGTCATTTTACAAACTCAGTGGCGCATATATTTTCTTCGCCTGCCATGATGTTTTCAACCAATAATTTCAGCAAGGATCACAAAGGAAACAGAAAAAAAACATGCTGTGTTTAGATTCTTATTTCCTCACAAGTGAAAGTACAACTAACAAATACATCAACAAATAACAACAAGAGCACCAAATTACGATCTAAAATGCGATACATTCAACAAATAACATCAACTGTTACCGCATGTTAGACTTGCTATGCAAACTTCACATCCAAAAATTAGTATGCTTCAGATTAAAAAGAAGATCAGTACAAGCATATAGAGTGATATTACTCCAAGGTTATCCTACAACACAAGATCCAGTCTCAAAGTCAGAATGAATAAATAGTTTGCAGTAAACATCAGTGGTGATAAAATTTAATTACCAAGCCTCCACCATCAGTTAGTTCATGTCTTCCCACATCTGTGCAACATTCTCCTCACACACAGCAAAATCTGCCATTACCGCAAAGAGCTCCCGTGATAAGTTGCTTTGATCATACCGAATCTCCACGGATTAAATTGTCGTTGAAGCCATTGATGCCAAGCCCTCCCATAGCTAATCTTCCTTGTACCAAACTGATGGCCTGCAAGTCACAAAGTCAAATGCAGGTACCTTAAGAACATGCCCTGCAACAAAAGAGAGAAAAAGAAAAGTCACATGTTGTTGTATGCAATGCACAAGACCTCAAGCTTATGGTTCAGATTCATATCGTATTTCTTCAGGGCTAAGCATCATAAAAAATTCATAAACAAGAGGTCAGAGAATAAGCTTCAGCAGTAAAAATCAGTTTTTGGATGAGAATATTCAAAGAGTTACCGCAGTTGAAAAGGTTTACCTCAGTGAAATCTCTGAAGCAAATTTGCAGGACCACAAGCCAGCTCACCCTTGGCTGACCCCACCAAATCTCACAGAAAATCTTCTCCAACGGATTTTGGATTCCATATCTCACTCTCACGCGACTTCATCATACAAAACCCTCTATAAAATCTCTAATCATTGGCAATTATTGAGAGAGAGAAAACCCTAGCCGCAGAAAAGATTCAGAACTTTGAAAGCCCTCAATCCAAGAACGATTCAACCTTTCTTCTTTATAACCACCATAAATCCCTTTCGTGAGCCATCGCCGAGCTGAAACCGCCCTCATCCTTTACCACCGCACAGGTCTGAATCCAAAAACACCAAACCCACTTTAATCAAAAAACAGAAAGCGAGAAGAAGATTATAGTTCAGGGGAGACGAAACCGTACCTTAAAGTAGACTCGAAACGCAATTTCTTCGGTTGAGGTGTTGCTTTTTATCTTTGTTCATCTGAGTATTCCTTGAAAAACGTAAATCGCTTGAAAATGAATTGAATTGGGTGTTTAGGGTTTTGATTGGGGATGAGGGTTTTCGTTTGAAATTCGAATATTTTGATTGGCGAAGATGAGATACGATGATGTTCGGTTTGCCGAAAACTGAGTATCAAGGTTTTTTTCGAATTTCTTTGTTCTCTTTCTTGATAAGAGATGAAGGAATAGAAGAAGATGATGTGCGGAAATGTTGAATAGAGTTCTTATTTTTTTTCTTTTTTTATGTGTGTTTTAAAAGTTCATTGTGTTGATTTTCGTTCTTTATTAATTATTTCACTGCCCAATACTCTAGTCCTTGTTTCCAGCATTAATTGGTTGAGCTGTCGGTGTCATTAAGGCAAAGGACTGATTTCTGACCGATGATGCTAAAGCAGCTAGGTCGATTTTTTGTTTTTTCTGGGCTGTGGGCAAACCGGGTTGTTATCAACCCGGATCCGGTTTGAGCTGGACAGAAATTAATAGGCTTGTACTCCATTTCATGTTCATATAGTTTTTCTTTGTTATTATTATTATTATTTTTTTATAAAACTGTTATGTTTCTATGTTTGTTTATCATTTTGATAAATAAAAATAAATAAATAAAAATACTTAAAAAAAAAAGAGTATGTTAATAGTTTTCTTTTGGGGCCAATGAAATAATTGCAACTTTTCGATATTCGATTTTAAATCGACGTTATCAAAGTTGTTATGAGGCCACTTTTATTTTTCGCTATTATTTAATCGATTATTCGATTTATTCGGTTAGTGATAAAATGTGATATTCGATTATTTTAATCGACGTTATTCATTAAATTGAGACCGATTTCATTATTTTCTCATTATTTTATATTTATTATTTTGGGGCCTATGATATAACTAATGGTTTATTGATATTCGATTTTTTAATCGACGTTGTCTAAACCAATTTGAGGCCATTTTTATATTTCCTATTTATTTATCGGTTTATCGATTTATTTATATTCATTATTTGGTCTATGATATTATTATCCGATTTGTGACATTCCACTTTGCGACGTTGTCCAAATTGATATGAGACCGTTTCTTATTATTTCTTATGGTTTCTAATTAATTTTAGATCCATTATTATTTACCGACTTTATTATTATTCGGCCAATGATAAGTGGTGATATTCGATTTCTAATAAATCGACGTTATCCCCTAATTTGAGGCCACACGTTTATTTTTCTTATTGTTTCATATTATTTCGATTCATTATTTATTCGGCCGATGAATAAATATTTAAATATTCGATTTCAAATAAATCGACGTTATTTAAATTAAATATGAGGCCAAATTATTATTTTATTATTATTTCGACTTTATTTTATTTTTATGGTCGATGATATAACAAACGATCTAAATGTTCGATTTCGACAAATCGGTGTCATTTAGATCAATATGAGACTAATTGTATTTTTTATCGCATTTCTTTTATTTAAATAATTATTTGATTATAAAGTAATGCTCGACTTCTCATAGAATGATTCTAACTTTGAATCGATTCTAAGATAGTTAAAGAGCTATATTTTGACGCTTTCGGTTTAAATCGAGCTCCAACGGCTCCGCCTTAGCTTAGTATTAGGAATCGTTCTTGCGTAACCATTTAACCCTTAACCTCCATTTTGCACTCACCCTTCGCGGTCGCTTTATGCCTCGCAATCGACCTACCAAAATGTTTCTGTAAATCCAAACCCTTGATCCAACGTCAAGTGGTCTTAGGTGTTAAAATATTTTAATAATATGAGGAAAATTGTACGCCACGAGCCTTAAGTGGTAGAAAGGGGGATTACGAGCTATCGTTATTTGCTCCGATTATTCCGTCGCAAGACACCTGGCTTGTTGGTTCGGAATAAACTATCCATAGTCTTCAGTGCAATTCGACTCCTAAAGAAAGATAATAAAATTTAATTCCTTTTCCTCTTTAGCAAGTAATTCATTAGGCATAGGCATACTTTCGCGCGTGACAACTTAGAAGGTTCCCATCGAGTACGATGGATGTAGGGGGTGCTAATACCTTCCCCCTGCATAACCGACTTCCGAACCCTGACAATGGTTACGATGACCTTGTCTTTATCCTCTCTTCCCGGGTTTTATCTATATTTTCCTTTTCCCTCTTTGGGAATAAATAAAATTAGGTGGCGACTCTCAAGTCAGCCCAGCCGCGACCGCATTCGCGAGGATCGTATTTTTCGAGGTACGACAAGGTACCACTTCAACAATCATTCCATCTTTCGCTTCAACACACAGCAATTCATTCACACTAGCTACTACAACTTAACCAACCAATAATGATGTTTCCACTGTCACAATCTATTATGACTTGACAACGGTCCCGAATTCCAACAACTTTCAACAACATCAGCAACAGTCTAAACAAAGCTTCAATTCACCGTCATCTACATCCACCAGAGGTCTTGTAACAATCTTTTATGATCCATAGACCATTATAGTCCCAACAACTGCAGCAGTAAGCCCAGTCATTATCACGGTGCCCGGGCCGATCCCATATGATAAGGACAGTGCTATACCATGGCATTATGGTGCTGATCTATACTGCAATGGAGAGAAAGTCCTTCTTGATTCTCCAGTTCTCACTCCCCAAGTGGATAATGTTGGGGGAGGCAGAGGCTTCACCCGAAGCGGACGTCTCTTCGCATCATAAGTCCCTAGAACCAACACTGAGGCAGAGGCTGCTACCAGAGCCAAGGGAAAGAGTGTGATACCGGAAAAATCTATACCAAAAGAAACTCATAAGTCATCCTTCGATCAAGATGTGGATGAGTTCATGAGAATTATTAAAAGAAGTGACTATAAAGTTGTGGACTAGCTCCACCAGACTCCTTCGAAGATCTCAATCTTATCTCTGCTGTTGTGTTCCGAAGCCCATCGGGATGCACTTCTCAAAGTTCTACACGCTGCCTACGTGCCAGAAGAGATCGCTGTAAATCAGCTGGAAACAGTGGTATCAAATGTCAACACTAGACATGGGCTAGGTTTTACTAATGCTGATTTGACAACAAAAGGACGTCTCCACAACAAAGCCTTGCATATAACCCTGGAGTGCAAAGGAGCTGTCTTATCTCATGTGCTTGTAGACACTGGGTCCTCACTCAATGTCTTACCTAAGAAGGCTCTTGTCAAGCTAGAGTATGATGGGATAGCTCTCCCGCCAATTAATCTTGTGGTCAGGGCTTTTGATGGCTCTAAAAGATCTATTCTGGGAGAGGTGGAGTTACCAGTGATAATCGGTCCAAAGTCTTCAAGACCATTTTCTATGTGATGGACATACAGTCGGCATACAACTATTTGCTAGGTTGACCCTGGATTCACGCCGTAGGCGCAGTAACGTCGACCCTTCACCAGAAACTGAAGTACGAATGGGAAGGACATATTATCACCATATGTGGTGAGGAAGACATATTTGTTAGCCATCTGGCTACATACAAATATATTGAGATGGATGGTGAAATCCATGAGACAATGAGCCAAGGGTTTGAGGCCCTAAATGTTAATGAAGCTACTGGAGTATTGGCTGCATCTCAGGAGGACATGTTGGGTACTTCAATCATCTCTTATCAGCAAGCCCGGAAGGTTGTTGAAGAAGGTACTGCTCAAGGCTGGGGAAAGTTGCTGCCAGTGGAAAAGAAGGAAGATAGATTCGGTTTGGGTTATAGACCATTCCGACAAGATCAATCAGAGGCTGCCAAGGAGCCCAAATTCATCAGTGGGGGAATGCTCACCCCAGATGCTATTAACAATCTAGAAGACGAGGCAGAAAGCGACCACAACCTGGAGAGCTTGATACGTCCAAGGATCCCGGGGAACCAAGTCCTTAACTGGTCTTCCCAGGAAATTATAAGGGTTACTCCTGCAGAGTAATTATTAGTTCCTGTCCTTTTTAGCATGCATCAAGTCCTGCATCTTGCCCAAGGTGTCAGGACTCATTTTGTAATAGGGCCATATTGTAATTTTGTGCAAATGATTAATCAATGAATATCAGACATCTTTTGCAAACAAGTCTCTTTTTCGCTCACTATCTTTTCATTTTTCACTTTTGTACAAAACAATAAAATGGCAATGTTTTAAAAATAAATAACTTTATTTTCACTTTTTTAAACAAGATTAAAACTGATCACTAAAACGAACCAATCTCAACCCTTGCAGAGATTATCCTCCAGATTGCACCGACAACAACACCACTATGACCTTGTATGACTTCGAAAATCCGATTAATCAAGCTGATGAAGGGTTTGAAGAAGACTATGAGTTACTGGAAGAGTTAGCCAGGTTGTTGAAGCAAGAAGAGAAAGTGATTACTCCTCATCAGGAGGAGGTTGAAACAGTGAATCTTGGTACGGAAGAAGACTTGAAAGAAGTGAAAATTGGAGCCAGTCTGCAAGATTCAGTGAAGGAACAACTTATTGATATGCTTCGAGAATACGTTGACGTCTTTGCTTGGTCCTATCAAGACATGCCAGGTCTGGATACTGACATTGTTATGCACAAGCTGCCCTTGAAAGAAGATTGTCCTCCAGTAAAGCAGAAGCTGCGCCGTACTCGTCCAGATATGGCAATGAAGATAAAAGAAGAAGTACAAAAACAGTGGGACGCCGGTTTCCTTGCTGTAACTAGTTACCCGCCGTGGGTCGCTAACATTGTACCAGTGCCTAAGAAGGATGGTAAAGTACGGATGTGTGTGGATTACCGGGATCTGAATAGAGCTAGCCTAAAGGATGACTTCCCATTACCTCACATTGATGTATTGGTCGACAACACAGCTCAGTTCTCGGTGTTTTCCTTCATGGATGGATTTTTTGGGTATAATCAGATCAGAATGTCACCCGAAGATATGGAGAAGACTACCTTCATCACACCTTGGGGCACATTTTGTTATAAGGTAACGCCTTTTGGACTAAAGAATGCCGGTGCAACCTATCAACGGGCTATGGTAACGTTATTCCACGACATGATCCACAAAGAAATTGAATGATATGTGGATGACATGATTGCCAAGTCCTTCACTGAAGAAGATCATCTGGTAAATCTGCTGAAGTTGTTCAAGCATCTGAGGAAGTATCATTTGAAGCTAATCCCCAATAAATGCACATTCGGGGTACGTTCCAGTAAACTGCTAGGATTCATTGTAAGTGAAAAAGGAATTGAAGTTGATCCTAACAAAGTCAAAGCCATTCAAGAGATGCCTGCACCTAGGACTGAAAAAGGAAGTTCGGGGTTTCTTAGGTAGATTGAACTACATATCAAGGTTCATATCTCATCTTATTGCAACCAGTGAGCCCCTGTTCAAACTGTTAAGAAAGGAGCAAACGGTCAGGTGGAACAAAGATTGTTAGAAGGCTTTTGACAAAATCAAGGAGTACTTATAAGAACCTCCAATTCTTATGCCTCCAGTTGAAGGAAGACCTCTAATAATGTACCTGACAGTATTAGAAGGGTCAATGAGGTGTGTGTTGGGACAGCATTACGAGTCTGGTCGAAAAGAGTATGCAATATACTACCTAAGCAAAAAGTTTACCGACTGGGATAAACGTTATTCACTGCTCAAGAAAACTTGTTGTGCTTTAGCGTGGGCTACTCGCCGACTAAGACAGTATATGTTGACTCACACTACTTTATTGATTTCAAAAATGGATCCAGTCAAGTACATATTTGAGAAGCCAACACTTACCAGAAGGGTTGCAAGATCGCAAATGATTCTGACAGAATATGACATTCAGTACACATCTCAAAAGGCCATCAAGGGCAGTGTACTGTTTGACTATCTAGCTGAGCAACCCATTGATGATTACCAGCCTATGAGGTTTGATTTCCCTGATGAAGACATCATGTTTCTGAAAGATAAAGATCATGAAGAGCCTGTTCACACTGAAGGGCCTGACCCAGAAGAAGAGTGGACAATGATGTTTGATGGGGATGTTAATATGAATGGTCGAGGTGTTGGTGCAGTGCTTATTACACCTAAAGGAGTTCATATGCCTTTCTCGGCAAAAATCACCTTTGTATGCACTAACAACGAAGCTGAATACGAAGCCTGTATCATGGGTCTTGAGGAAGCCATTGACCTCAGGATCAAGACTTTAACTGTATTCGGGGATTCAGCCTTGGTAATCAATCAAACCAACGGAAAATGGTACACTCACCAAGAGCATCTAATTCCATATCGTGACTATACGAGGAGATTATTGACTTTCTTCACAACAGTCAAACTTGAGTATATCCCTCGAGATGAAAATCAGTTCGCAGATTCTTTAGCTACCATTTCCATCATGATCAAGGTTCAGACTGCCAATTATGTGCCAAGGATTTCGGTATCCAGACTAGACCGACCAGTGTACATATTCTCTATGGATATTGCTAAAGATGACAAGCCTTGGTTCCATGACATCAAATGCTTCTTAGAGGATCAAACATACCCACCCGGGGCATCATCCAATGATAAGAAGACATTGAGAAGGCTGGCTGGTAGTTTCGTCCTGAATAATGATGGTTCATTATACAAGAGAAACTTTGACATGGTTCTTCTCAGATGTGTTGATAAGAAAGAAGAAGACTTGCTGATGCACGAGGTGCATGAAGGATCTTTTGGTACCCATGCTGGAGGACATGCCATGGCAAATAAATTGTTAAGATCAGGTTACTACTGGATCACAATGGATGCAGACTGTTGTGCTTATGCCAGGAAGTGTCATAAATGCCAGATTTATGCAGACAAAGTGCATGTGCCTCCGAATCCTTTGAACATGATGTCTTCACCTTGGCCCTTTGCCATGTGGGGCATTGACATGATTGGAAAGATCGAACCGACTGCTTCAAATGGCCACAGATTCATCCTGGTAGCCATTGATTACTTTACCAAGTGGGTTGAAGCAACTTCGTATGAAAACGTTACCAGACAAGTGGTAGCCAGATTCTTGAAAAGAGACATCATTTGTCGATATGGAGTACCCGAGCGAATCATTACCGATAATGGTTCCAATTTGAACAACAAAATGATGGCAGAATTGTGCCGGGACTTCAAAATTCTACATCACAACTCTTCTCCTTACAGGCCAAAGATGAATGGCGCTGTTGAGGCAGCTAACAAGAACATTAAGAAGATTGTGCAGAAGATGGTGGTTACTTACAAAGACTGGCATGAAATGCTACCATTTTCCTTGCATGGGTATCAAACCTCAATCAGAACATCCACTGGGGCAACACCGTATCATTTTGTGTATGATATGGAGGTAGTCCTACCTGTTGAAGTTGAATTACCCTCCTTACGGGTACTGATGGATGTCAAGTTGAATGAAGCGGAATGGGTTCGTTCTCAGTACAATCAACTGAATCTGATCGAAGAAAAGAGATTAGCTGCAATCTGTCATGGGCAGTTATACCAGAAGAGAGTGAAGAAAGCCTTCGATCAGAAAGTCAGGCTTCGGGAATACCAAGTAGGAGATCTTGTGCTGAAAAGACTCCTTCCTCCTCATACAGACCATAGGGGAAAATGGACTCCGAACTATGATGGTCCATTCATAGTAAAGAAAGTTTTCTCTGGTGGAGCACAGATGCTCACTACTATGGATGGTGAAGATTTCTTATCCCCTGTGAATTCAGATGCAGTTAAAAAATACTTCGCATAAAATGACCCGCTGGACATAAAAACAGAATGTAAGTCCAGGCAAAAATAGGGCATCCCGGCGAGTCAAAAACAGAATAAAAGACTCGGGAAAAAATAAGGGAAAATAATAATAAAAAAATGTACACCCACTGAGTTGAAAAGCCGCATTGGACAGCTCAGGCAAAAATGGGTATCCCGGTGGATTGAAAACCCGAAAGGGCGATCCACGCAAAATCAGGGAATAAGCGAACAACTGCATTCTGAATTCGTCTGTATCACTTACAACATAGCAAGCTTCGAAAGGATAAAGCATTGGTTAGAATCAACCTTCTTCAGAAAGCAAGATAAGAAGAACGTCAAGGTCATACGAGTCATAGCAAAGGAAGCTCACCGAAGCATCGTCAACATTGCCAGCACTTTTACTTTTTCAATTTGTAACAATCTCCTCATTCCAGGGGATTTGTTTCTTTGACTGTATTTTCCAATTCAGGGCACCCAGATTAATAAAATCATATTTTCAGTCACACTTCATTTCGTACATTTTTGTTTCGTTTGCAAAATGTCCAATATCCATGATATAATATTTGCATAAAACAAATGTGCCTTTCTAATTGAATGCTCGCCGGAAATGTATTTACACTCAGGAATATCTAACTCCTATGACAGAATCCGGTAAGGGATACCTCGGGATACTTGTGCGTTTCTTTGTCTTAACAGAATTGCAGGTATTCAAATACGTAACATGGGGCATGCCAAGCATCACTTCCCCAACATATCTTCTCCAAGCAGCATCTGAAATGCTCTTTCCCCAACAGATTTGTCAAAGCATCCTCATCTTCAGCCGGAATCCCCACAGAAGTTTCTAGGAAGATCTTTCAGTGATCTTTCCTCTCCCAAACAGAGTGCCAGGTCTCCCAAAGACAAGGGAACCATCTCCCCGCAGAGCTCCAGCCTCTCCTCAGAAGAGCAATGCCTGATATTCTCACACAACAAAGTGACAAGAAGTTTCCTTATCCCCAGCTGGGATTTTCGCATTACAAAGATAGGTCTATCAGTGATCTATTTCTCCAAGAAGAACCATATATCTTATCAGATCGACCAATGATCTCATCTTCAGTTGGGATATCTTTCAAACAGATCAGCCAGAGATCTTCACAACAGCGGGATCCAAATCCCGGACCGGTTTCTGTTGCATAATCATAGCATTCGCATCATTTTTTCTTACAAAGCGTAGCATACCGTCTAATACGGAGCATTACGGAAAAAATCAAACATCTGTATGATCACAAGTCGGGTTCGAACCAGTCACCTGCAAATACCATCGGTACTTCATCAGCAATATATATAATAAAAGCCAAAGCGTCCCCTTTGCACTCTCCGACATAGATACATGTTTATATACAC